>JAPYZL010145326.1:0-73502 GCA_030522825.1 Platygaster orseoliae
AGTGAAGTGAAGTGATATCTGTGATTTCGCAGAATGATTGCGTGTAATTACTTTCACTTCAATTGTTTCATGATTTTCAGGATTTTTCATGGTTTTCAGATTTTTTTTTATGTTTTTCAGGTTTTTTATGTTTTTCAGAAGTTTTGGTTACAGTACTGTAACCAAAAAGCCGACATCGGCTTGCAAATCGAAATTTTAAATTACCTAATGAAGGTATCGCGATACAATAATTAAAAACCATTTATTTATATTTGCCAGAACGATTCGGAAAATTTTTCGGATTGAATCCAAATGCTCGTTTACAGGTACCCGAAACATCCCTGGGAAGCCCCAGACGAATCCCGCGAACGTCCCACGAAAGTCTCATTTGAGATACGAACTATCGGATACGATCCGAACGATCGTTCAGATCGTATCGGAATGTTCCTTTTCTTAGGTCTCAGAAAGACCCCAGGCAAATCCCACAAAGGTCCCATGTAAGGGTACAAAAGCGGACATTAGGACTATAATGGGACCTTTGTAGGACTTCCAAGAGAAGTCCCCGGAACGAACTTGGGTTGGTTCCGGGGGCGTTCCGGGGACCTGTATGGGAACATCAGTGCTGTGCGGGTATCATTTTTTATCAATTAATCTAATTTATTATATTTATATATTACATTATAAAATCGTATTGTATTATCTTATTATAATATTAAGTATTATTTACTCTTATTAATTCATTATTCTGTTTTTGTGAAATAAAATTCTCGTTTATTCTACATTTATTTCTTTTTTTTTAAACTAATTTTTGCCTTATCCGGGGGGCTTCGCCCCCCTACCCCCACCGGGGCTCTGCCCGGCTCTGCCCCTGGACCCCGTCGAAACAATATTCATTATTAATATTATGTACGCTGTAGCGGCTATAATTTTAAAAATTTGAATTCTCGCGCCCCACATTCAGCCGACCAATCGCGAACGTGGAAGGTGACGCTCGAGCCCTCGCTGCACACAGCACCACACACGCATACACATCAAAAACAAATCGCGGTTGACAGGTGCGATCTACGAAATGTTTATCGCGTATTTTGTTATTAATTCGCTAAGTTCGCGCTAAAAAACGTGCTCCCGAAACATAAAAAGTCGTGTGCACCTCGGAACCGTGCCGTTCTCGGCCTCGGTCGACTTATTTCTGGACTCGTCTACCTCGTCCGCGAACGACAAAACACGGCTCCTCGGTACACAATGTACTATTATATAATCTTCTATTTTAACAAAAAATGCAATTCTTAGAATTAGTACGACCAACACTTCTTTGAAAGAAACAATAGGTTCAATCTGTAAATATATAATTATTATTATTGAGATGTTTATTTAATGTTGCTCAGAGTTTAACAGTGGATGTGATTAAAACGAATAAATTTACAGAGAACACTGCAGAAGTTTAATTGTTCACAGTTCAATTGAAACTGAAATATTAAATACGGTTAATAATATGAAACTCATGCTTCTCACAATTTATTTATAAAGTACATTCTGTTACCAACAAAAACTGGATAAAGGTGAAGTAGTTTGTTGATTAGGCGATGTGTAATAAAATACTTTTCTCATATTATTTGCACTATAACGAGTATATCATGACATATGAATAATTAAAACACGAGATAGTTCATAAGATTGAAAATCTAAAAAAAAATGTATCAAAAATAATTGCAAATACGATCATCAAAATTTTGAAATAAAAAAATCTACTTTTTTGAATACAACTACAATCGATTTTTTTACAACGAGAAGTATGATACACATTATATTTTATGAAAAATCTTGCTTTTCGGCCCTGGATTCGAGCATAAAAAAATTCTGCTTCCTAAAGTATTTAACGGTCAATATTGAAATTATTTCAAACTGTTCCTTGAACAATATAAACAAATTTCAGAAAAAGCTTCGTATCTTGAAAATGCTTATTTTGACATAATATTTTATTCATGTAAAATTACTTAAATAGAATTAAAATTGAATAATTGAAAACATCAAAGCAAATTTAACTTGAATTTCGAATAATTCCACCTGTAATGCACATTATGTTACTACGAATAAAAAAATCTCAAGTATTTTAATTTTTTTCTTATTTTAATGAAATATTTTTCTTACATTACTCGCACTAAATTAGGTATAAAATATTTATTGTTTCATTACATTAGTATAGATTTTCTTGCATTTAAAATTGAGAAACCTTATAAACGGATATAGCTGAAGTATAATTATTAGGAATAATGAAAATCATTTACGATACTGTTCTTGATAATATTCGAACAATTTTTTTTATCAAACAAATATATAGATATTCCTAATAAAGCTACCAAAATTACAATCAAATTATTAATTATAATACATATATCATATAATGTAAATATTTCACATTTCATAAAATCTATATGTTTATAATATTTATTATTTTGACTAATACTAAACGTAAGATGACACGATTCTCAAAATTGTTTTCCCAAAAAAAAATGTTTCCCAACAATTTTTTGTCAAAATCGTTTTTCCTCAATATTTTTTCTTCCAAAATACAGTTTCCCTCGCGCTATATATTTTTCCCAATGTCACAAGTTTCTTTGAAATAATTTTTTCCAGGCATTCTAATCCCCAAAATAAGTTTATCCGGGAAAATTTTTTTCTTACGACTTAAACTGAAATTCAAATTTGACAGTCAACTGCGTTTTTATATGAACAAATTATTGGGATTTCACTTGTTTTTCCGTGAATATTTTATACGACCCATTAAATTTTTGGTAATTTTTTATTTTCCACCACAAATATTTTTTTTTTTTAATTTAAGTTTCAAAAAATATTAATACTGAATTTTTTGAGAAAAAAATATTTTGGGCAATCTTTTAGGAAAAATTTTTGTGCGAAAAAATAACTTTAAAAAGAAAAAATATTAAGAAAAAATGATTTTCGGAGAACGATTTCGGGGAAAGTGTACCCCATCCCACACTATATTACAATATTTAGAATCCGATTTATTTTAATAATAATTACACTGTGCAACAAAACTTAAGTTTGAAAAAGTTGATGAGCTCTCATTAGCAAAAATCGATTGTACATGGCCCCAAAGGCATATATGTCGGAGCATTTTCAAATGTTACCTCTTGCTTACGAGTAATCAATTATTAAAAATTCTAAACTGAAAATCGTATAACTCTCTCAATTTTCATTAGATTTTGAAAATGAAAAAACGAAAATCGCTCTTTTAAATTGGGAAACCTATTTCTGCTGGAAAATGTGCGAAAAATTGCATTTTTTGCAAAAATTTTTGCATTTTTTTGAAAGTTTGCAGAAATTTTCGCAAAATTGCATTTTCGGGAATAATAATAATTAATGACTTCAATAAAAATGTTATAAAATTTTGTATTTTATAAACTCTAATATTTTAAATTAACTTCAATAAAAGTTTCAATAAAAATGAATAATTAATGACTATCTCCCAAAAATGCGACTTTGCTAAAATTTTTGCAAACTTTAAAAAAATGCAAAAATTTTGGCAAAAAATTGCGAAAAAATGCAACTTTCCGCAAATTTTTAGCAGAAATATGTTCCCTAATTTAAAAGAGCGATTTCCCTTTTTTTGTTTTTTAAATCGGATGAAAATTAAGGAAGTTCGTTGATTTTTAATCAAAAATTCTTAATAATCAATTACTTGTAAACAAGAGCTAACTTTTGAAAATGCTCCGACCTATATGCGTTTTGGGCCATGTACTATCGATTTTTGCTGATGAGAGCTCATCAACTTTTTCAACCTTAAATTTTGTTGCACAGTGTTATCATTCTATCAGTCTCATAAGAAATTCAGCAAACATGCATCAAATAAGTATTCATTCAGAGTTTTTTTTTGAATTGAGTAATTACCTAAAATCGGTTTCGTGACTTCATATTAGATAAACAAAGGATTCTTTGTCTTGAACTGTTACGATAAGAATGATACTATAGAGTGACTGACGAGTAGATGCCTCCAGCTGTTCCAATCTACGGCATTTACCCCTGACTGCCAGTCACGAGTCTCTGTTTCCCTCGTCGCTATTCTTTAATTAAATACGCTCTCGTTCGTGGCCATCTTTCGAGGACGTGTCGACGTGTCATCGCGAGGACGAAGAGGTCACCCGCTACCAACTTTAATGCAATGCGAGCTTCTTTCGTATCAATCAATATGTCGAAATCTTCGAGTCATCTTGACTCAATCTTTCCTCGTAGAATCCAAGTGCCTGATGACCCATAATTTTTCGTACTTTGAGTTACTTGAATCATTTTCATCTTTTACATTATTTATGGTTTTCACTTACATGCACTTACACCTTGTAAAAATTCCTGATAGATTTTTCAATATATTTTCAAATGCGTTCGTAGGATTGGGAAATTAATTAGATTTTCACGCATCTACTTGAGTTGCATCCACATCCGTTGCATCCACTTCCGTTGCATCCACCTAAGTTGTATCCACATCCGTTACATCCGCTAAAGTTGCATCCACATTCGTTGCATCCACTAGAGTTTCATCCAATTTCATTGCATCTACCTCCGTTGCATCCACATTCGTTGCGTCCGCTGGAGTTACATCCAATTTCATTGCATCCACTAGAGTTACATCTTATTTCATTGCATCTACCTCCGTGCATCCACTCGAGTTGCATCCAATTTCATTGCATCTACCTGAGTTGCATTCACATCCGTTGCATCTATTTCAGTTGAGGCCGATTTCATTGAAGCCAATTGAGTTGCATCTACTTCCGTTGCATCCACTTGAGTTGCATCCAATTTATGCATCCACTAAAGTTGCATCCAATTTCATTACATCTACTTCCGTTGCATCCACTTGAGTTGCATCCAATTTCATTTTAATTAGACAAGTATGTTTACTGCCTGGAAAATTATTCGGTAGAAAAATTTTCTCTCCAATTTTTCATCATCTTGTTTTTATCCCTTTCTATCTCTGAAACTGTCACGGAAATTTCATGCGACAAATATCCGTACAAACGTTTTTAAATAGCTGCGATCTTGCCTTGGTTTCTCTTTTAGTTTGAATATTCTGCTTTTTACCTTTCGCGGATGCATATGCTTTCAGATTGTCTGTTTACTTTTCCTCGCTGAGTTTCATCCTATTATCATAACGATCTTTTTGTGGTCGAGTTGGTCTTTTTCTTTCTTTTGGGTTCTGGGTGTTTTAACCGTCAGGAAACGTTCTTCAGTTGATTTCTTTAGACACTTATTCTTTTCGTTCAACAGCTTTGGTTTTTATGATTCTTTTATATTCTAGAGTTTTTCCGCGCGTTATACAAACTATCATGGAAATTCTAATATTGGAATTCATTGAAATAACAATGAATGTGAATTGGTCAAGAATTTTCAAGAAAATTTTTTTTTCATCAGAAATAGTTACACGTGGTACTAAATAAATTTCGTAATATTACACGACTCTTCAGCAAAATGAGAACATAGATTTAAACTTTAACATTTAAAGTCATGTTAGCCTATAAAACTTTAACTATAATTAAAAACAATCGTGAATAAACTGTAAGACGATATTACCATCACTTTTAGCAGTCTATAGTTTCGATTTCGTTACGTTTATGTGCCATTATGCGTTTGAAATATTGCCTGTTGTAAAGATCGAGGATGTACACTGGAACGCGTACGTTTATTGTCGCAAAAAGCGATCGCTTTGTCAATGAATTCTATCATTAAGGTGGAATGGCACTTTAAATATTCTCACAAAGAGCGCTATTGCTCATCACCGATGACGGTTCTTTCTCAATCACCCGAGGTTCAACCTATAATCAAGGCGTGCTTCTTTCATTACGATTTCAAAGCTTAATCAATGCGTTCGGCGACTATACTCTCTTTTTTAGAGTCGCGCCTACGAACAACTATTGTCTTCGTTATATTTTTTTTTGATATCTACTGTACGAGCGATTTACAGATATTGACTTTAATAACGTGCAACGTACTTTGATATGTTACAAAACAAATTCTTGAAATTTATGATCTTTGTAAGAGCTGCATTCATTCAGAATTTTGAAATTTGTACAAAAATTTTTTTCAGAAATTATAATAGAAGAGCTTTTCACTGAGAGATAATCTTTTTTGTATATATTGCGATAGATAGAAATAATTTTTATTAATAATTATATAATTATCTTTATAATAAATAGAAACATTATAATAATATAAAAATATGATATATTTTATACTGAATATAAAAGACATAGATATAAATTATTTGATACACATAAATTAGGTCAGATTTTTGGTTAAGTTATTATATTCATAACTTAGGTTATTCATTACTTAGAAAAATTGGTCGATACTTGCATCAGCATTATTTATCCATAAATATGCGTTAAATATAACGTCAACATCTTATGTACATGTATGATTGTACCTTCCAGGAAACGCAAACAGATTCTGTGATCTCGCAGAACTTTATCATAGAATCAGGAGATAATTCAATGTTTCTTTGTCAAATATCTTAAGAAGTTTCCTACTTTGCGGATAGAGGAGTGGATGAGATACTCGTTCATCTCAACTTTCTCGCGGTGAAGATTTTTTTAGTTCTTGTATCGCAGATCTTCGCCCTGCTACAAACTTTATTCCCATCGACGCCTCGATGGATCGGAATGTATTGATATCGTTATAGGTTCCAATTCCGGCACGATTTCTGGATTTGTTTTCATTTAAGTGGGTTTCGATTCCATTGACATCGAAAGGATCTATGTACTGAAGTTTTGAGGTAAGACTTATTTTGCCTTTATGGTTTTTTTCGCAACGAAATTTGATGCAACGAAAGTGGATGCAATGAAATTGGATGCAACTCAAGTGGATGCAACGGAAGTAGATGCAATGAAATTGGATGCGACTCAAGTGGATGCAATGAAATAGATGCAATGAAATTTGATGCAACGGACGTGGATGCAACTAAAGTGGATGCAACTTTAGCGGATGCAACAGATTTGGATGCAACTTAGGTGGATGCAACGGAAGTAGATGCAATGAAATTGGATGAAACTCAAGTGGATGCAACGGAAGTAGATGCAATGAAATTGGATGAAACTCAAGTGGATGCAACGGAAGTAGATGCAATGAAATTGAATGCAACTTTAGTGGATGCAAGGGATGTGGATGCAACTTTAGTGGATGTAACGGATGTGGATGCAACTCAGGTGGATGCAACGGAAGTAGATACAATGAATTTTGGATGCAACTAAAGTCGATGCATGAAATTGGATGCAACTCAATTGGCTTCAATGAAATCGGCTTCAATTGAAATAGATGCAACAGATGTGGATGCAACGCATTGTAAATGCAACGTTAGTAGATGCAATTTAAGTGTATTACGTATTAAATAAAAATGTTTGAAAATTCTGCTCATCGAAAGTAGAGTAAAAAAATTTCTTGATCGAAAAATCATAGAAACAGGCTTTTGTACAGGCAACTGCCATAAATAATCGGAGATGGCTAGCCACTTATCTTTCTCGGTTCGCGCCGCTAAATTTTCCATCGAGAATATCGTTAGCACGAAAAACAATCAAAAGTCATAGAACTGAAGATGGATCGTTTTCGCCCTCGACACGTGTTCTGTAATTCGGTATGAAGACGTCCAATTTATGCCGATAGTAGCGGAAAATCTGTCGGTCTCGTAGAAAACGGTATGGAAGGATTTATTGTATCCAACGTGAAGCTGCATCGCATTCGTTATAGAATTTATGAGCTATCGGAGCAATTTCGAGTGATTGATGATGAACGAATTTATCGCGGCTGCTTAGATCTACGCTGTTTTGAAAGAGAACCCGTTGTTTCCCTGCGAATTTTGCAATTGCAGCAGATGAGTAGGAGTGAATTTATCATTTACTCAATAAGTGACCTTTATAAAATTAAGTTTGACGATCCAGGAGTGACTTGTCATGCCGTATTAGGGAACGAGAGGATTGTAACATCGGTCATTTACGTCGCAGAGACGCCCATCTATCTGTGAGCGATCGCGCAATTATTATGCTTTGACTGCAGGGGCATGACAGAGATTTCGTTTTATCACAAGAGGTTTTTCTTTTGTCAAATGACTTCACTTCTTTGTACATGTTTTCAAGGATGAAAATAAGATAATACTTTTTTTTGCACTTGAAAACTCATTCGATCAAATTTTAAACAATAAAAAATTTTCCTAAACAAATGCATAGTAAATATAACATTGAATACATTGTATGAAAATTTCAATGACATAATTTTCTTTTTTTTTCATTTATTTTACAAATGCAATGAAAAAATTTTTATGATTAAAGAACAAAATACTTCATCTCATAAACACGCATTTCCCTAGAGCTTGAAAAATGTCCAGGAAGACAATACTTCAAAACGTCATACCATTATATAATTATTTGATTCAACATTCCAATTTTCGTAATGAAAGGTCAGCACATTTTTCGCTCATCACAGAAAAGGGAAAGGAAAATCAAGAGAACATATTCTCACGAAAACATTATGATCATCTGTACTTTTTTTTTACGTAATATTACCTTCTCCAACGGGATACATCGTTTGTTATTTATACATTGTCATCAAGGTTTTTCTGGAACACATTAGAAGCGTCGAAACTTGAATTTCCTTTCGATAAATCGCAAGGACAACTTCGCTATATTCCCTTTAACGTTACCCACTGTGTGCCTGAAGGCGATAGAGCACGAGAGCAACACTCGATTACTCAATTTTTACAATCGTCGGCACGAAATAACAGTTCTCTATCGATAATTCCTGCAACTTTTTGTTCGTTGCAGGGATCATACGATCTAATGTCAGTTCGATATTTCGAATGTTGTTTGTCTTGAATCAAGTTTAAAAAAATTGGAAAAATATTTTATAGTTTTATGTATTTTTTATACAATAAAATTATAATTTCACGGATTTTAGGTATCTCAAGTAAATCAAGAAATTTTCATATTGCATGTAATTTATGGACTTTCATTCATTAAAAAGTATTTTCAACAATTTTTAAAGTTTCTATAGATCACTATACAAAAGTCTATAATTTCATGCTATTTTATTAAAAAACAGACTATTCTCATCACTTCATCTCAATTTTCAATAACCATTACGTTTATGTATTTTTTTAGTATTTAGCCAATTGAAACAATTTAGTGATTTTTAATGTTGAAGTCTAGAATCACATATTTTAAATGTTTGTGTTATATGTAACGAGATTCGATTTTTGTGATTTTCGAGATACAGATTTTCTTATTTTCATCTTTGTGGTATTTTTTATCATTCTATAACTTTGGAGCAATAAACGAGCATTACGAATTTTTTTTTGCTTTTAGAAATTCGATGATGTAGGAATAAAAGTAGAAATATATTTTTTATTTTTATAGATTTTTTCAAAAATTATAACCTTACAGATTTTAGGTATTTCAAAGATTTATAGAAATTTCGTATTGCATGTTATTTGTGAACTTTTTTTTATGAACTAGGTCCAGAATTATACATTTTTAATAATCGAATTATATGCAACGAAATTCGATTTTTGTGATTTTCGAGATTCAGATTCTTTTTTTTTCTAATATTTTTGGTATTTTTCGTAATTCTTTGATTTTTAAGCTATAAAACGAGAATTATGAATTTTTTTTAGCTTTTTCAAATTCAATACTGTTGAAATCAAATTTGGAAAATATTTTATATTTTTACAGATTTTTTAAAAAATTCTAACTTCACGTATTTAAGGTTTTCCAAAGATTTCAAGAATTTTAGTATTGCATGTTATTTATAATCTTTTATTTATTTACTGGTATTTTCAACAATTTTAAAAGTTTTTATGGATCGTTCCACAGAATTCTAAAATTTCATACTATATTATTAGAAAACTGACTATTTTCATCACTTTCTCTTTATTTTCAATAAATTTTTTTTCTATATTTTTTAGGTATTAGGTGAATCAAAATAATTTTATGATTTGTAATTTTGAAATCCAGAATCTAATATTTTTAAATTTCGAGT
Source organism: Platygaster orseoliae (assembly GCA_030522825.1). Classification (NCBI taxonomy): domain Eukaryota; kingdom Metazoa; phylum Arthropoda; class Insecta; order Hymenoptera; family Platygastridae; genus Platygaster; species Platygaster orseoliae. The sequence continues at coordinate 10,015 of JAPYZL010145326.1, forward strand.
TATATGTAGCAAAATTCAATTCTTGTGATTCTTTAGTTTTGGATTTCTTTTCCTATTCTTTTTGATAATTTTTGTAATTCTTTAATTTTTGAGCAATAAACGAGCATTATGAATGTCTATTCGGTTTTAAAAATTTTTTAAATTCGATACGGACGGAGTGAAAGTTGAAAATTTTTCAATATTGTAATAGATTTTTATAGAAATTATAACTTTTCAGATTTTAGGTATTTCAAAGATTTCTAGAATTTTCATATTGCATGTTTTTTATAAACTTTTTTTTATTTACTGGTATTTTCAACAATTTTTAAAGTTTCTTTGCATCACTATACAAAATTCTATTCCATGCTATATTATAAACCATAATTGATAGTGTTATTGAAAACTTTTTTTTTATTTTCATTCCAAAGTAATTAATATTCATTTAGTTCCCAATTCATATCAACAGTAAAATAAATTTTATTTTCCGGTATGAAATTCAACACACATTCAAATTTCCCGCGTGCGCCAACTGAACGCGCAGTTAAATCTTTCCGACAATCGTCAGCTGGTTTCGATTTCACTCCCTCGAGTAGAGAAGTTTCACTTCAAAAAGTATCCAAATAATGAATTCAAGTTCAATTTAATCAATACAATAATCTTTTGTGCGTATTCAATTTGTGTCAATCGCTGCAACGACATAAAAATGAATCGATTCAGAGGTAATTTGAATATAACATTCTGATTTAGTCGATAAACATCAACATTCAGTTTCATAATAGAAATTCTTTTTAGATGTGATAATCATTTTATTAAAAAACAGTGGAGCTGGGCGATAGGAAAGTGTAAATTTAATTGAGCGATAAATCACGCGATGTACGAGTAGTCTCCGTTCTAAATATCTCTCGCGGCGTAAGACCTTTAGCGTATTTCGATTGCCTTGCTGAAAAATTGATTTATTTTCACTCACAGGGGTGAGATATGTTAACATTGCTAGCATCTGATTTCTACGACTGTAGTATACGGCACGTGCGGTTTTGCCTATGGAATCATTACGAGATTCATTCATATATTTCACAATGCTTAAACAACCGTTATCGCGATCAATGACGCCACGTTTGTTGCGTGGTGAATTTTTTTTTTGAATTTTTTAAAAAATAATAGAATAAAAGAACGAATAACAAATATATGTGGATGTTATAATATTTTTTCTTCCGTTTTTCATCATTTTACTGAAAAACTAGAAAAATATTTCTGTTTCTTAATGATCTATAAATGTTTTAATCATAACTGCATTTTACTACATAACATTGAATCAAAACATTATTATTTGAACCGGTGCGTAAACATGAATACAGAGTTAATAAAGTAATCATCTCACAACTGACGTGAAATCAAGGGGAAATTCTGATTCACTTAAAATTAGCTTGCTTTGCCTATTTGCGAAAGGAGAATGCAGAGAAAAATTTGAAGCTTCAGAGAATACCCAGTAGACTGAACAACACGATGGGATATTATGATTCAATTACTGGGACAACGCCACGTTACTCCAATTTTGAGTATTCGGTAGAAATTCGTGGTATAAACAACTAAATATCGATTCGTGCATAATTAATTGATCATTAATTTTCACATTCTTACTCAATGAAGAAAAATCACATAAAAAAAAACGGTGTTTAAATTAAGAATTTATATATAACTGCAGCCAAAATTAAATAATTTATATCATTGGTTCAGCTTAATTTCACAGATGAAACACGTTGATTTTTTTAATGAAATTCTCTTATTTTTTCTGAAATTTTTACAGTTTTTTAAATGAGACTACAGTATAAGCAAGTACTAGATTTAAAAAAACTGGAACACACGTATTCCGTTTTCTGAAAAACAAAGTACTGTTAAAAAACTTGTAATGGAATTGGCAATCAAAAAATAGTAAAAGGGTTCTTAACCTCTCCCTTTTGTTTTCCGAGAGAGAAAATTACTCATAAAACCATTTTACTTCGATATAAAAAAAACGTGTAGCCAACTGTAATATATATATATAAAAAGGAACTTAATCTGAGTAATACACCTGGGAAGCTAATTTTAAAAGTCAATGCGGCAGTGGAAAATAATAAAAGAACAGCAAATAATGAAAAAACAACAAATAATGAAAGAAAAATAAGACAAGGTCTACGCAGGTATAAGTGATTTTTATTTGATGAAGAATTGATTATTCGAGGCATTTCAAACAGTTTGAGAAGAAATTGAATTCTTCTGTATTGATTATTCCTTTGATAAGTAATTAGTGAAAATGGTGACTTGCAGTAAAAAATTGGAAAATGAGAGACAATTTTCTTTTTTTTATTAAGAAAAAAGCTTTACATGAGAGTAAATAAAAATTGAAATCAGTCTCATCAAAATGATTGTTATTTAGTTTTTTTTTTGAAAAAGAAAATTTCCTTTTTGTAGAATTCTTGTTAAGAAGGCTCATTGTCTTTTAATGACATGATACATATTTTCCGAAAAGAGCTTTTGTATTGTAAGTGAAAAGAGTTTAAAAATGTACTTTGATGTATTTGCATAAATATTTATGAATACGAAATGGATAATGAGGAACGCAAAAATGTATTTTTAAATTTTCAATATCGCCATTCAAACGGTGAATAATACTGAATTTGAATTGAATGTCAATATTCATCCTTGGCACTGAAATTTCTGAAACTATTATGAGAAACAACAATTATAAATTTTTCATGAGATTTAAATTTTGCTGAATAACAGCGTTTCAGAAAATAATAGGTCTTGGTAAAAAATATGAATGTTTATGTTTGGATTGATTTTTTATGTTTATATGAAATCTCCATTATAAATAACTAATCATTCGCGTATCTTAAGTCATTATATCTTTAACTTAACAAATTACTGAGAATTTTTCAACAATTTTTATTACTTTCTCACTGACAGGTTAACCGATTTACCAACTTGCATACTTTGGACACTCGAAGAAAAGAACGTAAGGAAAACTTTTCTATGATGCAAGCCTCTTGAAATTACCTCTAATACACCAGACCCGGTCCTTTTACATGCAATGTGCGATTGCAGCATCGATACTTGCATATTTTTTGTGATTCCTAACGAGATTCGTGAATTTCCATTTTTTTCAGTGTACCATTTTGTGTCTCTTCGTATCAATCATTTCCTCAAATCATTTGATACATGCAAGAGATCTCAATTAGGAATGAAACGTCATTTTCCTTCGATTGAAGTTGATGAAATCACAAATACTTTTATTTATTGAAAAAAATTTAACTTTTGACAAACTTTAATACAAGGTTTTTCTGAAACATTGAAAATACTGATTGATCATCGAGTGACTGCTTTTTTATGTAAATTTTTTATGTATTCATCTGGCTCAGGAGTAATTGAAACAATACCATTGTGTTCTTCTGCGTTGATTTTTAATGTGAATAGCACGCTTCAAGCCGCTTTGTAATCTAGACCAATACTGTTCTTCGCAGTAGATGAAACGTAGCATTGACTGGCCTCCAACACAAATGAAACTGTTTTTACTAGTGAACGTAGAAATAACTATGCTGATTAATTTTAAGGAAAAAAAATGGTATTCATACGTATCGATCTGTTACAAAAATAACGAATTCGTTCGCAGAGTTGCAACTGCGTCAGATTCATTACGAACAATGAAACTCATGGAAAATAACGTTTTTCTCCAGGTTTTATTTATTCATCACTTAGAAATTACTGTAATTCTTTTAACTTACATTTGTTTTTCGACATCACAGTGTAAGTAAATTTCGTTTACACAAAAAAAAGGAGAATCAGAAAAACAATTTTTCTATTTAATTTCTGCCCTTTAGCAATGACTGAAGTAGAAATTTTGCTTTTATTAAAATTTCTCATTCCATTTGTACAAAAAATCGCACCCAAAGGTTCACTTCTGCCGTGTGATCTTTAACACACAACAGTTTTTTTCTAAACTTTTTTGTATTTTCTCTAATTCTTTAATGTTTTAGCAATAAACGAGCATTATGAATGTCTATTAAGTTTTTTAAACTCGATACTCTTGGAATGAAATTAGAAAAATATTTTATAGTTTTACGGATTTTTTATACAATAAAATGATAATTTCAAAGATTTTAGGTATTTCAAAGATTTCAAGAAATTTTCATATTGCATGTAGTTTATATACTTTCATTTAGTAAATGGTATTTTCAACAATTTTCAAAGTTTCTATGGATCACTATACAGAATTCTATAATTTCATGCTATATTATTAAAAAAACTGACTATTTTCATCAATTTTGTCATTTTTAATTTTAAAGTCTAGAATCACATATTTTAAATGTTTGCGTTGTATGTAACGAGATTCGATTTTTGTGATTTTCGAGATACAGATTTTATTATTTTCATCTTTTTGGTATTTTTTATGATTCTTTAATTTTTGAGCAATAAACGAACTTATGTATTTTTTTTAGCTTTTTAAAATTAGATACTGTAGGAATCAAAGTTGGAAAATATTTTTTATTTTTATAGATTTTTTTTTTTTATTATAACCTTACAGATTTTAGGTATTTCAAAGATTTCTAGAAAATGCGTATTACATGTTATTTGTAACCTTTTTTTTATAAACTAGTATTTTCAACAATTTATTAAGAAAAAATTTGTTTTAGAAACATATAGTTATTTTTTGTGAAATTTTTTTATTTATAATTTACAGTCCAGAATTATACATTCTTAATGATCGAATTATATGTAGCGGAATTCGATTTTTGTGATTTTCGAGATTCAGATTCTTTTTTTTTTCTAATATTTTTGGTATTTTTCGTAATTCTTTGATTTTCGAGTTATAAACGAGCAATATGAGTTTTTTTCAGCTTTTTTGAATTCGATACTGTAGAAATCAGAGTTGGAAAATATTTATATTTTCATAGATTTTTTAAAAATTCTGTACCTTCACATATTTAAGGTATTTCAAAGATTTCAAGAATTTTCGTATTGCATGTTATTCATAAACTTTTATTTATTTACTGGTATTTTTAACAATTTTCAAAGTCTTTATGGATCACTACACAGAGTTCCAAATTTCATACTATATTATTAGAAAACGGATTCTTTTCATCACTTTCTCTCTATTTTCAATAAACATTTTTTTCTATATTGTTTTAAGTATTAGGTCAATGGAAACAATTTTATGATTTTTGATTTTGAAATCCAGAATCTCACATTTTTAATTTTTGGGTTATATGTAGCGAAATTCAATTATTGTTATTTTTGAGTTTTGGATTTTTTCTTCTTTTCTTTTTGATAATTTTTGTAATTCTTTTAATTTTGAGCAATAAATTAGCATTATGAATGTCTATTCAGGTTATTAAATTTTTTAAGTTCGATACTGTCGGAATGAAAGTTGAAAATCTTTTAATATTTTCATAGATTTGTATAGAAATTATAACTTATTAGATTTTAGGTATTTCAAAGATTTATAGAATTTTGTATTGCATATTATTTATAAACTTTTTTGTATTTACTGGTATTTTCAACAATTTGCAGTGTTTCTTTTGATCACTATACGAAATTCTATTTCATGCTATATAATAAACTATAATTGATAATTTTGTTATAGAAAATTTTTTTTTTGAATTTTTATTCTAACGTAACTAATATTCATTTAGTTTCCAATTTATTTCAACAGTAAAATGAATGTTATTTGCCGGTATGAAATTCAACATACATTTAAATTTCCCGCGTGCGTCAACTGTACGCGCAGTTAAATCTTTCCGACAATCGTCAGCTAATTTTGATTTCACTCCCTCGAGTAGAGAAGTTTCACTCCAAAAGTTTTATTATATGTTTTTTTTTATATTATCTCAAAAAAACTCAATTTCGACAGTTCTTTGATGTGCAAATGAAAGAAGCTGAAAAATAATGAATGTCTCTAAACGATGAGTTGACATTCTGTCTAGTCAATTCACGTGAATGAGTAATTCTTTGGCGGCGGATGGAAACGCGGATACTTGCAATCAATTGATTGCGATGCTTGAAGTACATTTGTAACGTTCTCCTGGTGACATAACTTTACGGAAGGGCTCAGTGAAATTCGACTTTTTGGATGAAGCCAGCCAATTATGATTGCTTCAGAGATAAATTACTCGTTCGGTTTTCCTAGTATAAATGTCGCATTTTGAGAGACTCTGAGAAATGGAAAGAAAAAAATGTACCATTAACTGAGATGCGAATTCCGTGAAAATTCAGAGATTACGAGCATGATAAAATAAAACCTACAAACTGGTGAAAAGTTGTCGAAAGCGTGCAATATGTTGTTATTCCAAAATTAATCCTATTTTATTTTTAGATTTTCTATAAAAAATTCGTCTCTACATTTATTTCATTATGAATTCATTGTTTTCAGCAATCATGCTTTTATTCGGATAATTGGAAACGAAAAAAAACGAGTTTCTGAAAATTGGTCGTAAGAAATAAGATTTTTGTTATAATATTCTAAATTTTTGAAAATTTCCGAATGCTAAGTCCAAAATCAATAAAAGATCATCAAATATCATACTCGAATCAGTGTAACCATTGTTACAACACCAAATATTCACGTTCTTCCATTTTATGACCCTTTTGTAACCCACTAAAGACTTGTAAAATCGAATATAACAAAACAGGCCGTGAGGTAAGAAAGCGAAGACCGATCTAAATTAGTTCCTGATTGAAGGAAACGTCACCGCGGTCCTCGCGAGTGAAATATCGCGCGTCCGCGAGCGATCTTCTTAGCGCCTAGGCGGAACGCGTAATAGAAATGTATGCGAGAATGGAAGATATTACTCTACTTGCCGTATTTCACTTTCACTTACCCCGGCCTCCCACGACCGTCTCATCTCCCGGAGATTCCCCCGTCATCGGGTCACTTACGTCGTCGTGAGGTCGTCCATCTCCCCACTACTCCCATGCCTGATTTTGAATAAGAATCTTCGCAATCGAAAGAAGAAATGGAAGGAGAAAAGGACTATTAGGAACGAAGAATTGTGGATGGAGGATTAGCATCCCTGGCACTTCGTTGGGGGGACGTCAATCGAGGGTGAACCACTGGAGTATATATGGTGAGGACGACACTCAGACATCAGTCAACCTCCTGACTTACCTTCATCAAAGTGTTGCCCTTACTTGGGGATCGCTTAGGTGAGTCCATCCAAAAACACTCAGGGGACGCCAGAATTCGATGTGACAGTGCACGGCGTTTCAGTGGTTTTTTTTATATTTCGGGTTGAGTTTCTTGTGTTTTTGCCAGTGGACCAGTGACGCACGAGTTGAGTGATGTTTTGGTTTTGTACCGATGTTTTTTGTAGGTTTTTGATTGGAAGAGAGCTTTTGGGGATTTGGGAATCAACTGCGAAATGACGATACATGATTTTGAAATTTTGAGAACTTGGAAATGTTGAAGTCATGAGTTAAAAATTTTATAGGTGCCTGCAAGAATTCTGTGTCATTATCGTTTTATTGAAATAAAAAATTTTCCATGGTTTCGATGATGATTATAAAAGTAAAGAATTGATGCTTTGATTATTATTATTGTTTTCGAGGTGAATTTAGTTGAAGACTTTCAGAATATTTTATATATCTTTTTTAAGCCAAGCCTTTTTCTTTTTAGTCATTTTTTTATGATTGATGAAAATTCTACGATATCAACTGTCATTAGCTTTATTAACATTCAGTGCGAAGTTCTTTTTTCTATAAGTATGAGTTTCAAAAATAATTTTTGTTGTTCTTCAGGTAGAGCAGATTACTACATTTTCAAATTGAATGAATTTAGAATTTAATTAATTGAATTTTTTCATTACAAATTAATCACATCTTTTTTTCAAACCTCTCAATCCATATAGAAATTTTCAGTCTATCAAAAAAAGGAAAAAAAGTATTCATTTTTATAAAATTCCTCTGTCTACAACTAAAGTTGATTAATATATTTTTTTTATTCAAGTTTCTCATTTGATTGCAGATGTTTAATTAATCTAATTTACCAAACATATATGATAATGACTTTTAATGTGTATTGAATATTTTAATACTTGATATTTCTGTAATTCAATGATTCGATCAACTTTTGGATATTCTAAAAACTATTTTTTAATGCGAAAAATCAAATAACTCAATAAAGAGTTAAGAATAACACATTAATCCATAAATATAAAAATTTCGTTTTTTGATTTTTTATATCGAATAATTATTTTAATCAGTAAGTCAGAAGAAAAATTGTTCTTATATTGGCTGCCATTATGAATCTAATAAGTATCTTTAGAAAATGTTATCTTATTTTGTTAATTACTGTTTATGAAAGGATTAAGATCCCAAGTAAAGAGAACATTTATCGAATCTATAATGCTTGAATAAGTGGAACGAATTTCATTTATTATTTAGTTATCCAAACAATTCAAAAGGATAAAGAACACGAAAGAATAATAACTTATATATTCGATAATTAACCTGTATGGAGATAAAAGGAATATAGTCAAATTCATTGATAAATAATATTTCTTACGAAAGAATATCACATTTTTCTACTTCTTGTATTTTCAAATACTGAAAAATTGGTTGGGAAAATTAAAAAGTTAAAAAAAAAAATACTTTACTGTTTATTAGTTATGGCTTTCGTAAAAGTTTCTGTTTTTTGCGTATTTCTGAAATTTAAAAACAATTTCAATCACAATTACTGGAGACTGCAGAATTTTATGTTTATAGTACGAGTATGAACGTAGAATAATCGTTCAGATTAGGCTTATTTATATCAATCTACAACTTTTGAAAAAACCGAAATTTGTTAAAATTTATGATCAAGATTTTTGGCAATTTTTTTAAATCAAAACATAAATCAAGAAATTGCAGGCTCTTAACGACGCACATTGAAAAATAAAAATTCTTGGTTTATTTAATTTAGAAAGTTAAAAAAATTTGAAACGTTTATTACACTGAAAGTTCATAAATAAAAATTTGCTGAATATTACCTATCTTATTCCCATCATTAATTCTTTTTGATTCCAGTGTCTTATTATAAATAGTTGATAATGTTCATTGCTAAATAAAATCAAGTTTGATCATTGTGTAGAAATAAAAAATCTTTTTTGAAAAATACGAATAATTTTATTAGTCCTCTTCATTATTTTCTGCAGAATTCAACATTGTTTTTTTTCCCTACAAATTGTCAGAAACATTTCAAATAATTGGTGATTAATCATAATTTTTCAAAGTTTTTTCGAATATTAAGGCATATTTTTAATGGCAAAGAAACAATTAATCTTAGAAATATACAATTTTCTTGACATGCATTTTGACTTCATTTAGGAATAATCATTCCAAAAATCTCAAATTTTGTGTATAAAATATCATTAAAAAAAAAAAAAAATTGCAAAAAAACGAAGTAAGGCGTTGTGTAAAAATATCATGTTTGTTCATTTTCAATTTCGACTTTTTTTAGCTCAAATCACTGACAAGATCATGGTAACTATTGAACAATTATAAATTTTTTTTTAATTAGTCGAATAGTCATCATAACAATAGGAAGTGCTAAAATAATACAAACTATTCACATAAAAAAACTTTTATAACGTTCCATAATCTGCAGCTATGTCAAAATATTCTAGTTTTACATAACCGCTGCATAACCATATAGAATTTGAGTAATAAGATAATCAGCTGCGAAAATGTAATCCACAACATGAACCTTCAACAATTCTTATAATTACATTCGACCTTTAAAATAGTCTATACCATACTCACTTTCTTCGCATTTCCTACCTAGTATTACCTAGGTCCCGGATTCAACGTACATAATAATTCACGCAAATTACTCCCAACATCGAATAAATTTTTTCTTCGTTTCCCTAGATAGCATCGTTCAAGGAGAGGCAAGGCCAACAAACATGAGATCGTGTTTGTTGTGGATAGGTGAGCTAGTTTCATTCTATAATTGTAACCGAAAGCCCCGAATCAGATCCATCTTACATCATCCTTCGTAAAAATTTATAAGAGGGTCGAGCAAGTTGCAATCCTATTGATTCATCGCTCGAATCTCCGCAGTAGTAAGGTGTTTCAGACAAAGGCAACGCGGTTCCTCTTCGAAAACAATAGAAAGTAATCCTCGCGTTGAGTATCCGCTGCTCGCTCTAATTATTAACGAACAAGTTAGGAAAGTTTATATTTTTTTTGTCCCTTCACATCACTGAAAGAATGGCTAATCGCTTTTTTTCTAAATTAGAGTCATGAATCATTGTAATACGATGAAAACTGTATTTGTGTAACGATAATTGGTTGACACGCGAATAATTGTGATTACTTCAAAAGTAGCACGCGTGACAGAAGAGATGCTTCAAATAGATTGGTTCTAAGTTTCGACAAGCACCTTGCTTTGAGGCTATAGCTTCTCTCGGATTGCAACTTCCTCTCTAATTAAAGTTATCCCTAGATAAAGTTTGGAGGCTTGGCATTGTTCAGTAACTTTCGTGTTTTACGCAAAAGTCGTTTTCGAATAAACCGCGGATGGAATAAAGGTCAAGTGTATGCAGTAACGCATGTTGCGAAAACTCTCGTTACCGATTTACGCGCGCACCGCATCAGCAGTTTTATGTTTTTTTTCTTTTTCAATTTTCTCGTACAACCAATTCAGGAAAAAATGGCTCTGACCACATTTTGCAGATTGAGTTAATAACTTTTTTTTTCCAATAAGCTGTTAAAAATTTTCGATCGTTAGTCGTGATTTTACGTGTGAACTTTCGAAAACAGTGCAACAGTTTGAAGAATCTCTGACATAACTTTCCACTGATTAATTAAGAGCATTGTTGATTCTCACAAAGCGCGACATGTGGAGGGTTCTCACGTGGCGATAGTCGAAGAATGCAAGTTTAAAGCCGAAACTCCGCGGAGCATTCGCATACGAGCATTTGAAACTGACACGAGATCATGAATCTCTGGCACTGTTTTCGCAATGACCTAATGACACAATGTGATATAAGATTCACACTAATTTCGTTTTCTCTATTGCAGCTTTGATAGCTATCGCTCGTGTATCTTTGGTGAGTTCATTTTACTGTATATATAGCCAATAGAAAAATTTTCGTTAAATAATAAATTTTCTTTAATTCGTCCGGACTCTCTAAATGCTACCAGATTATACTTGATTTACAAAAATAATGCTGATTTAAAATGTTTACTTTGATAAATATTAATTGTCATAATAATCACCATTTTACCAATTTATAATAAATCGTAATAGCTTTACTTCACTGTTTTATTTTTCCAAAATATTTAAATTTTACATAATACAACTGTATTTAATTGGCGATTATCAAACATTTTTTGGAAAATTATTGTTTGAATTTCAAACGATTTTACAGTAACGAACGATTCATAAAATCGATATTTGCAGTTTACTGTCACAAGTTGAAGTTTGTTATAACAGAAAAAAAATGGAATAAAAATTTTCTTTGCTTCGTGGATGGCGTCGAATTGTATGTCACGTAAAACGTAGTGCAACAGAAATTGAGTTTACCTTGTCCTAGAACAGAAATTTTCTTCAGCACGATATAGCGTATTCTAGAGAGTTATGAAGAAGATTGTTAAAATTTATATTTATCTCAAAATGCCGAGTGTCTGAAATAGTTTCTAACAAACAGCGTGAAAATTGACTTAAATGAGAGACAGGAAAACTAATAAAGAAATTCAAAAAAGCTTACGTATACTCGAATGCATTATGCAACGGAAAAGCTTGAAATAAAAAAATGTTATTAATCATATTAAAATTAAGACTGTCATGTTGCACATTGATTGAAAAAATATCTTCAAATATTTTTGCAGTAAAAGATTCTGAACAAGATGAATAAATTTGCTAAGATCTTAAAAAAATACTATCGAACTTTGAAAATATAAGTCAATATATAAAAAAAATTTTTTGTATTTTTCGAAGCTGCAAAAGTATGATCCCTCTGAAACTAGTTCAATTGTGAATTATACTATAAAAAATTCAATTGAAATTCGATAAATTTCAGAACATGAAACAACGATTGCTCAAAAAATGTATAAATCATAACTAAATTATTCAAATATAAAAAATCATTGTATTCGTCGTGTAATCCCTTATATAATGCAAAAAAACTTCTTAAAATATTTTGTAACGATCAATAAAAAAAACTTTGAAAATATAAGTCGATATGAACAAAAAATTATATTTATATTTTTCGAAGCGGCAAAAGTATGATCCCTCTGAAACTAATTAAATTGTGAATTATCCATATATATAAATGTCAAAGTCTCTATGTTGTCCGCCAATAACTTCAAAACTCCTGCAAAAAACGTGCTAAAATTTTTTACAGTTATTAATCACGTTCGTCGAAAGGTTATAGGCATGTTTGCATAAACGGACTGAATGGCCTACTCCCCCAACTACACCCCCGCTGCACACACACAGACACACACACACACATACTTACAATGTCACAAAATAAACAAATGTCACAATATAACAAAATATCACAACATCACAACAAGTCACAAAATATCACAAAATCACAATATGTCACAAAATGTCACAGAATATCACAAAATCACAACATGGCACAAAATGCCACAGAATACTACATGAATTACAACATGTCACAAAATGTGACAGGATGTCACAAAATATCCCAAAATAGCACAAAATCACAGCATGTCGTGACATGTCACAAAATGTCACGAAATGTCACAAAGTATCACAAAATTACAAAACGTTATAAAATGTTACAAAATCCAACAAAATAGAAAATACAACGTATCACCAAATCACATAATGTCACAAAATATTATAATTTCCCAGAATATCTTAAAATCACAAAATTTTACAAAATATCACAAAATGTTACTAAATATTGTTTGAAAATCTGAAATTGTTACAAAATCTCGAAATTTTACAAAATATAACAAAACATCACAAAATTTAATTTTATTCGTAACAAGAAAATCTATTTCAATTCGAAAAATTTGTTTCAATTTCCATATTCGTAGAATTAATGTGTTTCGCTAAATGAACATGGTAAATGAACATTTGTTATTAAAAACAAATAAACACTTATACAGTTAAAAAAATCAGATAAATTTAGTACAAACACCAAAATCGAACAGATATTGATAAATATAATGATAATTAATTATCTGACTTTCATAAAATTTTTCAATTTTAGTTGTATATTTTCAAACTGCGCAGCGAAGAGCGCCGGTTTAACTAGTACTATATAAAATTTAATTCAAATTTCAAAAATTCGGGAACATGAAACAACGATTGCCAAAAAAATGTTCAAATCATAACTAAACTAATCAAATATAAAAAATCATTATATTTAACGTAATAAATGCTGCGTTGTATAATGCAAAAAAAAATACTTAGGATATTCTTTAACGATCAATAAAAAAAAAACTTCGAAAATATAAGTTGATATGGAAAAAAAGTTTTTCCATATTTTTGGAAGCTGCAAAAGTATAATCCCTCTGAAATTAATTGAATTGTTAATTATACTATAAAAAATTCAATTGAAATTCGAAAAATTCGAGAAGATCAAACAACGATTGCTGAAAAAATGTACAAATCATAAATAAATTAATCAAATGTAAAAAATCATTGTATTTGTCGTGATAAGCGATCCATTATATAATGCAATTAAACTTCTCAAGATATTTTTTAACAATCAATAAAAAAAAACATGTCTATTTAGCAACTAAGAAATTCAAAATAGCTATTGACATTATTCCTAAAATCCATTATCAAAAAATATTCTCTTATTCATAATATTTCATATTATAAAGAAAAAATGATTATAATATACAAGCTGCAAACATTTGAAGCTTGTGCAATAAAAATATATAAATAATATTATTTTTCTGAAAAACAGAATCGATTCTATTTTGATGAGCAAAAACTTAAAATCTATAGAATATCTATCTAGTATAAGTGTGAATAATATGCATTTATTAATGTTTCATCCAGGCACAAGAGGGTTACAATTATCCACGACCTAATAATCCACTAATCCCAGGTGGGCCAGGGGGAGGGGGAGGGGGAGGTAGAGGGAATGAAGGAAGAAGGCCAGGAACATCAACTGGACCCGGACCTTCGACGAACGGTTATCCCTCGGGGGGTAGGCCTGGAGGATCGACTGGTCAGTTTCCTGGTTTTCCTACCCCTCGGCCTGGTGGAAGTTCTACTGATTCAGGTAGAGAGAAATTTCCTTACTCGCATTGATCGTGGAGCTAGAAAATCAAGGATGACGTTTTTTTTAATTTGGAAAAAACTGTTCGAGGGTACAAGATGCATTAAAGTTAAAGGCAGAATTTTATTAATAATATACGAAAATGTTTTTACAACACTCAATAAAATATATTGCAATATTACAATTACCCTCAGTGTATTTATGTGAAACGTTTGAGGAGTTTTGAAACTTTAGAAAATGTATATGAAAAGCATGCTAGCTACTTCATGAACACTGTTTGTTTAAATAAAAAGGTTATAGCTATCCACGACCTGGTGATGGAAGTTCGAAGCCTACTGGACCTGGTAACAACGGAGGTAGATTTCCTTCAGGCAGGCCAGGAACTCCTGGAGATCAGACTGGAGGAGGCTATCCATCTGCCACTAGTCCTGTAGGGCCCTCGAGACCAACTGGCCCAGGATCGAATAATGGCTTTCCATCTACTGCAGGACCAGGTGGACAAACAAGTCCAGGTACTCATGATTTTGGGAATATAGTTTATTGAATTTCAAGTTTGTCAGCTGTTTTATCATATAAAGTAATTCAAAAAATTTCAAACAGTTACTAAGAATTCTTGAGTAAGCCTTATAGATTATAACGTTGATGGTAAAATACAGTCTACTATCAGTTAAAGGTAAGTCAAAATTTTCGAAATTTTCACAGAAGTATTACTGAAGATTGTTCGAAAGTAGTAATTTATATTTCAATCGATGCAAGGTGATAAATTCATAATTGAACCTCATTTTGAAGAAAGTGAGACTAAGTCCATAAACACAATCATCATTTTCATATTTTTTTAAAGAACTTTTCTACGAAAAATTGAAGTTTTTTTTCAGGCTATCAATCATATTTCTTTGTTTTTCTACAAACAAGGTTATAACTACCCGAAACCTGGAGATAGGGGTTCGAGGCCTACAGGACCGTCAACTAATGGATACCCTAGTACTAATGGAGGAGGATATCCTTCTGGGAGACCAGAAACTCCAGGGAAAACACCAAGTAATAACGGATTCCCTAGTTTCCCGATACCTCGACCTGGTGGTAGAGGTTCTACTGACACAGGTAAGGAAGAATAGTAAAAATTACTAAATTTTGGAAATTTTCTCGATGAAATTGAAGTCACTGAAAGAGCATAAAAAAGGATCACGAGAAACTTATTCTAATTCGTATGATAACGTGTTATGATTTTTAGATTTTCATGAAATACATTATAGGTTACGATTATTCAAAACCTGGTGGTGTTACAACTGCTATAACACCCCCACCTATACAAAATGGAGGTGGCTACCCTACAGGAGCACCAGGTGGTGGAAGTACTGGAAGTGGAGGTGGTTCAGGTATAATTTCCATATTCCATTTCTACTCTTAATACTTCATGCTTATTTTCACTCATATATAAAGAATGTGATGTTTCGATATTATTTATTCAGTAAATAAGATAGATTTTCATTAATTAGTCCCAATTAGAAGCTCTAATCTGCAAGTAACATTTTTCTTTATCAAATCCCACAGGCTACAACTACCCTCGTCCTACCGGTGGTGGTTTGAGACCAACTGGACCATCACCTTCCACCGGAGGCTATCCATCTGGACGACCAGGAACTACAGGAGGTTTTCCATCCACAATAGGACCTATAGGGCCTACCAAACAACCAGGCCCAGGAGGAAATACCGGTTTTCCGTCAACACCTGGACCTACTGGGCAATCAGGCCAAGGTATGAATCGTTCATATACTCGTGACAGCCTCAATAAATTCGTTTTGTTACATTGTGAAGGCGTGAAAATGCTTGAAACACTACTAGTGAAACACTAACATGATAGTAGATGACTTGATAGGCTTCAGACCATCTGGAACTTACGGCGTTCCTTCTTCTGGTCCGGGCTCACAACCAGGGAATTTCGACAATCAATATCCTGGGCCATCTACGACTTATGGCCCTCCTGGAACCGGACAACCAGGGGGTGGATTTCCTGGTACAGGTCAACCAGGTGGCAGATTTCCATCAACAGGTCAACCAGGTGGCGGATTTCCTGGAACCGGGCAACCAGGTGGCGGATTTCCATCGACAGGTCAACCAGGAGGTGGATTTCCATCAACAGGTCAACCAGGTGGCGGATTTCCATCAACAGGTCAATCAGGAGGTGGATTTCCATCAACAGGTCAACCAGGTGGCGGATTTCCTGGAACAGGTCAGCCAGATGGCGGATTTCCTGGAACGTCAAACACCTATGACGGTGGCGCAGGTTCCCAACCTGGTTCTCAAACAGGTCAAGGTGGTGACGATGGTTCCTACGACGAAGGTGACTACTCAGCCATTCCTGGAGAGCCAGGGGTTGACTATCCAATTTTCGCGGACATCCCTCAAACAAGCTTTAGCTGCGATGCACAGCAGTTCTCTGGCTATTACGCTGACGTCGAAGCTCAGTGTCAAGTCTTTCATGTGTGTGCCAATAACCAAACTTTCGATTTCCTCTGTCCCAATGGCACGATATTCCATCAGGAATACCTTGTTTGTGTTTGGTGGAATCAGTTTGATTGCTCTTCTGCCCCAAGTTTGTTTTATATAAATGAAAATATCTATGACTACTCAATAACTGGCAGTCCTCCGATCGGTTCTGGAGGTGGAAATCAAGGACAAGGTGGTAAAGGAGGTGCGTCTGGTGGATCGAGACCAGGAGGTCAAGGTGGCAATGATTTTGGTGGTTCTACAGGACCAGGACCACAAGATGGAGGCTATGATGGGGGTCCAGGAAGTCAAGGAGACAACTTTGGTGAAGGGC
Source organism: Platygaster orseoliae (assembly GCA_030522825.1). Lineage (NCBI taxonomy): Eukaryota > Metazoa > Arthropoda > Insecta > Hymenoptera > Platygastridae > Platygaster > Platygaster orseoliae. The sequence continues at coordinate 27,040 of JAPYZL010145326.1, forward strand.
AATCAGGACAAGGAGGAAATGGATATAGTGGTGGGTCAAGACCAGGAAATGCGGGAGGAGGTTATGATGGAGGAACAACTAATCAAGGTGGATATAATGGAGGGCCAGGGAATCAAGGAGGTAGCGGCTTTGGACCTGGGACAGGAAGTACGCGAGGACCTGAGTATCTTGCCCCAAGACCTACGAGCCCTTCTAGTCCTGGGTTTCCTACAGGACCTTTAAACACCAGTCCAGCGAAACCTCTTGACCGAGAGTATTTGCCACCAAGGAAGAAGTGAAGAAAGTTCTTGTAAGAGAAGATGTAAATAAATTTTTCGTACTCAGTAGAATAAGATGCATAGACAAGTTTTTGCATTATGTTTTGTATATTGTATTGTCTTTGATTGAAACATCGAAACTTGTTATTCTCGTATGTTTTTGACCGTGCTGCTTGTATATTATAAACTTTTTGATGAGTTACGTGAATTTCAGACCAACAATAAAATCTGTCCTTTTTTAACCGAAAAAGAGTTAGCTTCATCTTTATTTACATTAATTAAAATTACATAAATATACATAATGAAAATTTCAATTTATTCACATACTACAATTTTTAAATACAAGAGCAAATTACTTTGATATGAAGTATTTATTAAATACATTTTATTGTAATTATCAGAAAACAAATTTAAAAAAAAGTAATGCCATCAATAACAAAAAACAGTCTGTGTTAAACTAGATTGATGATTTCAACTTCGAAATAAATTTTTTCTCTGATTTGTCTGTGTAATATATTTTCAAATCCGAATTTTCAGAAAAACACCATTGTGATTATACATGTGGATATTGTGAACAAAATACCGAATATTGATAATTAGAGACTGAAAAATATCAGTTGACACTATGCATATTCAAAACAATAAATATCTATTTTCAATTATGTCGATATAATTTTGAAATATACCTACCATAAAACAGTTGACTACGTACACATGGCTGATTTAGTACGATGTTTGTTCGAAAACGGTTTTTATAAACTGTGAGCGTAGGTTTATAAGATATTAACATGGCTTTCGAAATGAAGCAGGTAGACTGTAAGCAAATTACGATCAATACGATTATTATCTACAGTATACAAAGACAGCAAGTCTTTTTGCTTAATGAACATCATTAGTTGATGACCTCTTTGAAGTCCAAAAGTTTCTGACTTTGAAAATAATTATGTGTGACATGGTTATCCTAGACACTAACCTACGATTATTAATCAATAAGAATGCCATCATGTATATTTATTACAAAAAATAAACTTATTACTTTGTACAAATCCAAGTGTGTCATCTGCGAATTCCATCCTCTCGATTACAGAAAACAACACTACATCGATTGAATTTTGTCCATTTCATGATTGATCAATTAATTTGTAATTTTCGATTTCCAAATGTGTCTTCAAAAGTGGCATTTCCCAATAGTCAACCACCGTAAATTACATCGTGAACCTTGCGTGGAAACAACGATAGTTCATACAAGATAATTTGGCCAATTTGTCCCGAGTTAGGTAAGAGTATTTTTTTACCGTGCCACTATCGGAGATGAATCCGGTAAAAGCAATGCTTAGCATGCGATGTCACAGTGATTTTGATACACGTTACTCCTTTAATCTCGTGAAAGATTTCCGAACTCAACGAATGCGAGATTTAAATGAGCGATTGTTGTCTGAGAATGTAAAGAAAAGTTTAAACGATGTTCCAGAACAAGGACTCCAGTAGTGAAAAAAAATTTTGTTACTTCTACAGTATTTTTCCAAATATCACTTTTAAGAGTTACAAACAAATATTCTTTCTTTTCTGTGCATGAAAAATCCATTGTTCATCAGGCAAATACCACAGAAAAGTTATCACCAGAGACCGCAAAAATTCATCGGATTTTCAATGCAATGTCAACGTGGAACGTCTCTGTATTTTGTAATCCTTTCGCTACGCCACGCCAAGCATTTAACACTCGCTGCATTTTTTCGTCTCAAACAATGAATTATTCATTCGTACGAGGAACCAAGGAATTTACATAACTCTCATACTTTCTTTGAGGATTTCGTCTAATAAAAATCTCCAGTTATGCACGATGTCGCGACGTACTAATTATTATCAGTCCTGCACAAATTCGTTTGCGCATTCACTCTTTCCTTTTTCACGATTTATTCCTAGTGGAAAACTCACTTGTTACTCGTACATTACGCTACGTAGCACGCGACAACGTGGGAATGAAAGTGATTATAATCAACACACAACGGGAATCGCAGCGAGGTGCATAAGATGAGGCTTATTGTGGATTGTTGCAAGGCACTGTTTATAGTGGAATGTGTGTAAAAGATCGCGGTCAAGACGACGGCAATTTTCAAGCCATAATCGGTGTGATGATTCTAGTGCATCTCGAAACTACGTGATACTGATTTATGCCGATGGAGATCATTACCATTCCCAGACGAATTCCTAACGCGTTTGTGATTTTTTTTCAATGTAGATGAAGATTTCCGATTTCACGTAGAATAAATTATTGAGCTTCACGGTTTATTCTCGGGATGGATTAAATTGTGACATCTTTTTTAAGATTATCTTGGGAAATTTTATTTTCATTAGGAAATTTCTAGTTTTGTTACTCAGATGGCTAAAAATATGAGAGGACATTTTCAATCGTTTAAATTCTAGTGATGAATGTATTAGAGTTTAGAATTTGAGTTTGGAATTTTGGAATGCAGATTATCATATTATGCAGAAATTTGGAAAATCGAGGCATTAAGATGCTAAGTATTAATTGCACAACTCGAACATGTGGTGAAAAAAATTTTCTTGAATAGGTTTTCGTGATAAAGTAAGTTGAAATTTTTATCCGGCCCACTATTGTTTTTTTATCAGATATAACACTGTGCAACAAAATTGAAGTTTGAAAAAGTTGATGAGCTCTCATTGGCAAAAATCGATACTGCATGGCCCCAAACGCATATTTGTCGGAGAATTTTCAAAAATTAGCTCTTGTTAGCGAGTTATTAATTATTAAAAATTTTTAATTAATAATCGTATAACTCCCTCAATTTTCATTCGATTTTTAAAACGGAAAAAGGAAAATCTCCCTTTAAAATTGGGAAACCTATTTCTGCTTAAAAATTTGTAGAATATTGCATTTTATTGTAATTTTTGGAAAAAAATTGTGCATTTTCTTGAAAGTTTGCAAAAATTTTCGCAAAGTTTCATTTTCGGGAATAATAATAATTAATATTTTAATAACAATTTTATAAACTTGAAAAGTTCATGAACACTTACATTTTTAATAAACTTTCATTGAAATTTTAATGAAAATGAATAATTATTGACTTTTTCCCAAAAATGTAAGTTTGCGAACATTTTTGCGAAGTTTCAAAAAATGCAGAAATTTTTGCAAAAAATTGCAAAAAATGCAACTTTACGCGAATTTTTCAGCAGATATAGGTTCCGCAATTCAATAGAGCGATTTTTCTTTTTTCGTTTTTAAAATCGGATGAAAATTGAGGGAGTTATACGATTTTCAATTAAGAATAATTAATAATTAACAACTCGTAAACAAGAGCTAACTTTCGAAAATACTCTGACGTATATGCGTTTTGAGCCATGTGCTATCGATTTTTGCCAATGAGAGCTCATCAACTTTTTCAAACTTAAATTTTGTTGCACAGTGTGATTAAATTGAATAAATTACTGAAATTACCAAATTACTCATAAAATAACTCTTTTTCGCTGTGAAGACCACAAAATTCTCTGCATCTTAATGAGAATCGAAGTTAAAACAATCATTTTTTTTTCTACCAATAATCATTTCATTATGGATGTAGAATAACTTTTTTCAAATGTATCTTTTGATACTTAAACATCATAGAAATTCACCATAATTCACTAATCTAAATCAACATAAATCATTGAATATTTCAATTTTTTGCAGTCCCACCAAAACTCATAACCAAACAAAATTCATTCTTCAAATACTCGTGCTCACTCAACTGATAAAAAAACAAATATGCAACTTACTGACAAACTTTATTCCAAACATCACAGTCGACCATACACAGTAACGATAAAATTGATCCCATGCCCTCTTTGACTTTTAAACTTCAAAGTTGCATTCTTATACGCAGGTCCACCTCCAATAATTTTAACATACGCACCATTACCAGAATGATTTTGATCTATGCACTCAATTTGCGTAATTTCATGAATATTCGAATTGTTATAAATCCTCTCAATCTCTACAATACGGAACAACTTTTTATTTTTCACGACATCTTCTTTGATGATTAGAGTATCACCGGGTGACCTTGACCCAGCAATCAAATCGTGAGACGTTTGTCCCTCGCAGGCGAAGGTGATTATTAACAGAAAAAATGCAACTTTCAACATTGCAAGTCTATTTTCTGTAAAATAAATCCCAACGAATGAGAAAAAGATTTTTCACTGTTACGTGGAATATACGGAGCACGAAATATTGCGTACCTATCGAAGGAATGAGATCAGACTGTCCCACATTTTCTCGTCATGCGAATAAATACACCTCAAACTTTATCTAATCAAAGCGTCTTTCAGAGCTCTTCAAAAACAGAATGTTAGATTATTTGTCATTCTATATCAATGTGTGACTAGAATCGTTGACGCATTGTACAAATAAACGTTATCAATTTCAACCTCTGCAGGAATTTTTGATGTATTCAATTTATATTGCAAGTTGATGGGAATTCAGCTTTGGGAAAAAAAAAACAAGTTTCTTAGTTTCACTTCTTCTTTATTATTCACTTCACCAATCGAGCATAGATAATAACTATGAAATCAATCCCACGTGACAATCGACTTTTGAACTTTATGGTAGTATTTTGGTAACCAGGTCCACCATCTTCCAATGTAGCGTATCCTCCTCTTCCGTCCCGGTCCTGGTCCAGACAAAGAATTTGCGTGATTTTGTCAAGCTTCATCCGGTTATAGACTTTCGTTATTTCAGTGAATTGCAGCCACTTCCCATCAGAGTGGACGTTCTCCTTCAAGACGAATCTGTCCCCAGGAAGTCTCGAACCGACGATGAGATCATGTCGTGGTGGACGTTCTGAAAACGTAGGAAATACGCAAGTGATCCCGAGAATCACGAACAAAAACGCAAAATTAGACATGGCAGAATAAAAATTCAACAGCTAAAGGTATGACGATTTTTTCCAATGCATGCACTTAAATACACTGACTGGCAACCTGATCGAAATCTCGTGCATCTTTCTTTAATACCTATAAATCCCTTGATGACCTTACATCATTCTGCGCGTTATTTTTCACGCAATCACCGAATAATTATAACTACGTGACTTTTGCAACGAACATTCAAGTGCAAGGCTTCGCAGTTTTATCTCGGAGATAACGTTCCATGCATCACTATTTCAAAACGTATTGATTAATCCGCGATATGAGAGGTCTTGTGTACTCCCGTTCGTATGAAATATGAATTTATCGTCTCATATTCTCTCCGGACTGAATTTCCATGGAAATTTCCAGTCTCATTCGCGAAACGTCAGGAAAAAGAATTGGTGGGATTAAATAATGTACGGATGTGAAAAGAGTCATGGATGGGTTCCGGTGTAACATGGTAATGCTCCTTAGCGTCTTGTCATCCCTCATCGATATTCACGGGCAAAGGGCTCTGGGCGTGACATAATTCTTGATAAAGTTGGTTTAGCAGTGTCATCGGAGACAGAGAAACACGTGGAAACGAGAACGAGAGACATTGCGAGAATGGCAGAGCTGAGGGAACACGAGGCGACCCTGCCAAGAGGTAACAACCGTTACCTCTTGGCAAGGTCAGTTTCGGTCATTGCCAGGGACGTTACACGTGCAAGTGTTTATGCACTTTGCTCACGATCGAGAGTCGTTCAGTTTCGTGATTTACTGCATGATCCACGGTATTTCAGGAACGATATGTTTCTGAGGGTACTCCTATGTGACGGCAGTTTTTCAGGCCGTTTTTTGGAATAAAAAAATTACAAAACTATAAAATTAATAATTCCCGGTTATTTTCCCGAATCCAAGTTCCCGAAAGGTCATTTTCCCGAATGACTATTTTCCCGCAATGTCATTATTTCTAACGTATTATTTCCCGAATGACTACTTTCTCAAAAGTATTTTTCCCTGAACGAGAATTTTCCCGATCGTATTATTTTCCGAATTTCAGTTGGAAATTCACTTTTATTTCAATTGTATACATTTATGAATTTCATAAGATTTTTCAATAAAAAGAATCATGGTAAAAATGCGTAATTTAAAAATTGTGAATTTTATTTTAATTTTTGAATTCAAAAATAAAAATTTTGAATTCAATTTTTAATTAATTTAAAAAATCAATTTAAAAATTTAATTTTATAAATGAAAATTTTCATTACATTTTAAAAATTTTAAAATTGTAAAGGCGTAACCATGGCATTTCTAGATATTAGGCTGATAGGAAAATTTCCCGTTCGGGAAAATTGAAAACCCTTCGGAAAAACGAATTCGGGAAAAAGACCTTTCGGGAAAATGGTTTTTCGGGAAAATGACCGTTCGAAAAAAAGACCTTTTGGGAAAACGGATTCGGGAAAATTACCGTTCGGGAAAAAGACTGTTCGGGAAAAGGGATTCGGGAAAATGGTCGGCAAAGAAAAGTAATAGGTATATGTTATTCAGAAAATTTTTTGTGTCAGTCTGTTGTACTATTGTAAGAAGTGGTCTTCCAAAAAAAATTAAATTTTTTTAGTAGAAAATAATAATATAAACAATATAAATTATAAAATTATGAATAATATAAATTTTAGAATTTGTATTTGATTGAAAATGAATTTTATTTACATTGTCGAACTTGGAAAAATTCTTTCTGACAGTGACTATTGCGCAAGTTTTTCATTTTTGATAGTCTCCATAAAACCTACAAAAGTTTCATTTATGAACGTTACAAAAAAAAATGATTTAACTTTTACTATAGAAAATATCAATGACGTGTAAAAACAAATATTTTGACGAAAATAATTCTGTGATATAAAAAATGTGAAAAACACTTACAGATAAAGGCACATAATGCGATCGATAATGAGCAATACACTGATAATTTCGAGTTTCGTGTATTATGAGTACATTTGAAAAAACATTCTTTCATTATGATTAACAGACAAAGTATTAAAAAATTATCGATTCTGCATATTGTTTTCTGAAATCAAGTATGTCGACTCCACTAGAAAATTTTCAACTGTACGAATAATACATTTATGAAGTATTTGCAGGTACGACAAATTATAAAAAAATATTTCGTAAATTTTATATTTTATGCTGTTTATTTCTTGGGATTTTGTTTGTGTTTTTTCTGGGTTTTTTTTTCTTCTTGTGTTTTTTCGGGGTCCAGGGGCAGAGCCCCGGTGAGGGTAGGAGGCAAAGCCCCCTGTATATGGGGAAAATTAGTTAAAAAAAAAAGTAATAAATTTAGAATAAAATATAATAAATTAAGAAATGACGAAAAAACAATAGGAAGGATTAACAAATATATATTTTTTCAAAAGTTTTTCTAAAAATCATCCAAAAATTTATATGATAATGAATAAACAATAATAAAATAATAACAAATAATTATGCTTACAATTTAAATTAAAATGAAATTTGTCAGTTAGACTGAATGGCCAAAATTAATACTTTTTTTTTAATTAATATATTTTCAAAAATACTTTTTTTATTTTGATAAAATTATGTATTTTTTATTTTTATGAAATTAATATATATTAAATTGATAATGTCACCAGTAAATAATGAAAAAGTCGGGATTCAAAAAAAAAAATTGTTTATTTATTTTTCCATTATTACAATGTTTTTACTTACTATTGAAGTTTGCGTTTTGTATATAAGAAACGTTGTGATATAATAAATGTAAAATATAATATTAAATATAATAATACAACAGAAAAAATAAAAATATAAAATTTAAATATATTAAAAAAATAAAATGAATTATTTATTTTTTGTTATTTATATTATAAACTGATTTATGACTATTTATATTATAAACTTATTTATCATTTTTTATATTATAAATTTTTTTATTATTATTTATATTATAAATTTTTTTATTACAATTATTTTATAATTATATATTTTATATGTAAAATGAAAATTGTTGATTACGAAATTGAGAACAAAAATAAATGTTATGAAGAAATATGTAAGCTAACTGGAAAAAAAAGGTTAAAAAAAAAGGAATTTTTATTCCTATGTTGCTCAAGATAATTATTGCACGAAAACCATGTAGCAACTTCACAAACCAAAAACTACAATACATGATCTCTTATTTTGTTTATTCACATATTCAGCTATACATTTTAAATGCCATTAGTAAATTATGCTAAAAAAAAGTATTCTTTTATTATCGCAACAAATTCATCTTTTTAAAACAATATGTATTGTAAATAAAGCTTGTAAAAAATGCTTAAATACATTAAAAAATGTATCAATTTTTTTTAAAAATCATAAGATCTTACATAATTCGACAATCCTATAGTTAACGTTCCGTTTTTCACATTTATCCTATTTATTAGGTGCCCTGAACTAAAAGAAAAAATCTAAGCTCCGTTACTGAACTTTTTTAAAATTTTGAACGACAGCTTTATCATACATCAAAGCCGTAAAATCATATAACTTTTCCATTTTTATACTTCTTGTCCCGCAATAACATGAGCGTTCTCGGGGTTTCTATACAAATGGACTTCAATTCTCCTCTTCATTACTTGTGTAACAAAATTCCAGTAAAAAATATGGCAACACACGTGCTCTCATTTGAAACGAAATAACGTGGTCCGAGTTTTTTATCACTTTGAAAATAATTCGCTGTTTCATAAAACTCCATATTGTTTGTTTTCGTCAGTGAGTTGAAGATTTTTTTCACTATTTCTTTTTATTGCAATATTCGAAAATTCAAAACAATTCCGTAAATACAAAAAAATTTTTGTTCCATGTATTCAAGTTCTTCAATAAAAATAAAATCTCAAAGGTGCCGCTGCTGTAAATTTGATGCAAATTTTTTGATGACAGTTAACAGCTACAAAAAGCATTCAGAAACATAGATTAAAGATGGCCAATTGTTCCACATCAAAGTGTATTTTATTGCATGGATATCATCTGAGATGATATTTAACCTGACGGTGTTTCTTATTGTTCTTTTCTCTACAGTGGATGATTGAACGTCAGTTGATGCATCGTGAATCACGATAGTACAAGAAAGATCCCTAATTGTTGCACGATTCAGCTTCGTGACGGTCGTGGACCTCTCCTCTAAATCTCGAGTATTATATTATCAATCTCTCCGTTACAGACACCTTTTTTTTTCATTTTCACCTCTTTTCCTGGAGTATCACTTCACCTAGAAATGACAAGCAAAGTTAACTCGTTTCAAACCTGCCATTGTTTAATTTCATCACAGAACATAATAATAAAGCAGTGTTTCTATTTTACACTTTTTTTTTCATTCAACCAAATATAAAAAGTTCAACACAAGGCGCGAAGCCAGCAAAATACGTCCTTGCAATTGTGTTAAGAAACTTGAAACGATTCGAGAAACTGGAAAACTCACTTCCATAGAACTATTCGCTTCTTGGATAATCACTAAAGACCGGTAAACGAAGCGAGAACTTGTTCAAAAAGTTTCGTCGTAAGTTGGCATCAAAATTGATTAACCCTTTCTCATTTAAATTTCATGAATGTAAATGTAGGTTGGAAGTGCCTAAAATTTTGATGTAATCTGAGGGAAATATTTTTACGTCACACTGGAGCTTCTCAGGGTAACTCCGGTAACCTCTCTTCGTCTTCGCATTAGATAACAAACGTAAGAGTTAAGGAATACACTCGCACAGTTCGCGAGATCACGCTCATTTATTGCATACGGCGAGACTCTTCCAAAACCATAGAACATGCCGCTTTCTCCATTCCATTCCGAGGATGCTTTCATCATTCACGCTCGTTACTTAAGCCTTTATGATCGCTTTATCTTCGAGGAAAAATTTTTGGGGGATTATAAACACACTGAAAAATCAAGAGAATGAGAAAAAATTTTCAAATTTTTACTTTCTAAGGACTGGGAGTTTACGTAACGAATTTTCCAATCTTGAGAAACGGATTTTCTGACAGTGAAAACTCGGAGATTATATCTCACCGCACAATTAATCAAAGTGAGATTTTGGGTTCAGAATTCTGGTAGTACGTTTCATAGAATCTGATAGAATTATCTTACTTAGTTTTAAGAAATACATAAAAACAGTTTTTTGCGAGATATTTTCTTATTTATTGACAAAGAAAAATAGCAACGAGCTTGATAAAATAAACAGACTTTTTTTAAACTGAAAAAACTTGGTCCACTTAATTTCATTTTAGATGAGAGCCAGTGCGACGTCGTATTTTTTAACTGCGGGGTCATGTTGATTTTCTCGTGACATTTAGATGCAACTCGAGATCCGGCACCGTAAGAATCTTCAAATTGCCCACATCTCCGCTCATCTTGGTTGCGCAACTATGATGCTCTCAATGAAGAGTATGGAAAACAAGTTGCAGAATTTTTTTATACGTAAACAATGTTTTCGGTAGAGGTTGAATATGTTTGGAATGAGTTGTGCTTTACTGGTCGTTTAAAATGAAGTATCGCATTAAATGACAATGGTTACTGAAAAATAAATATCAAGAATTCGCAATGATTTTATGGAATGGCGTTTCTTGGAAAAAGCTAGTAGGTTTTTTAAAGGATAATGTTTATTTAGATCGTAAAAAAATGACATTATTTATTTATGAAAAAATTTGCACTTAATCTCAACTGGTATGATGATGAATTTTTATGGTAATTTGTAAAAATGTTTATTGAAATAAAAATTGAAAACTATATGACGCTGTTTGTAGAAAACAAAAAATAATGATGGATGTAAATCACTTCATTAAATAATATTGTTTTCTTTAAATAATACATAATAATACATATTTTTATACATTATATATTCCGAAAATTGAAAGATATTGTTTGCATTTTTAGTCTTCCTATCTAAAACCGCAATTCAACATTCTAAAATGTTTATTGTATTCGTAGCTAAGATACAATTTTCGATGTTTCTGCGTATTTCACAATGACAAGTTTTTTTAGAAGTTTTTGAGAAGTACCTAGAAGTAGTTTCTGAAAAGCTATTATTTCTTAAGGTAGTTTTTCGTATTAAAGATTTTAAAATCAACCACAAAATTTTTCCAAAGCAATTGAGAAACATTCGTGTTAATCTCAATAAGTCACAAGATACAAAAACGAGAATCATTATAAATCAGGAGTAGATTATCAGAATCGATACAACTTGCTTACGTTATGAACATTTTGAGCTCCGAAATTTTGTTAAAAATAAACATGGATCTAAAATATTTAAATTCTTAGAAAGATATACATTTTTTCCGAAATATTATAGAGAAACTTACATTATAAAATTCATTTGAAACAATTCCGTAACAAAACTTCGTTATAGTCTTGAAGTTTTTTTTATCATGGATTCAAATTAAGTAAAAAATCGTTGCAGTTTATACCTTCACTAAATAAAGCATCTTATTTCATAAAATATTTTTCTTAGTAAGCATGTAAAAATTTTCGGTCGTCTCTCAGACGTGAAAAGTTATCCATTCAACCCTATTCACTAAAATTCAATCAAAAAGAAGATGAACGTAAATCTGGTAATGGTGTCACAGCTGGTACTTCAATTTCAATGGTGATGCTGAAGTGCGAAGAACGTTCATTTTATGCACAAAGCGCGATGCAAGAAAGTGATGAATGTTATTCGGATAAAAAAAAAATATGAAAATCAAGACATAAGAGAAAAGTTGCTTCTTTTTCGCAGTTTAGTATATGTATTTAATCCTGAATCACGAATTTTTTTTCCATAGACTCATTTCCGAACGCATTATATTGATACTTTTATTAATTATATCCATTTTTCTCGAAATATTTTTACGGATTTTTTTTCCAAAAGTAAACAAAAAATCATTATTACAAATAATATCATTCAACAATTTCATTGTAAGAAAAAATCTATGCAAATGAGACAAATAATGTAAAATATTTCAATTTTTTTTCTTTTTAACAATAAGAAACTTTTTTTCTCTTCTGAGAAACGAAAAATTCAAGTATTCAAATGAGTGACTCCCAAAATAATTAACGAAAAACATTTATGTTGTGACTTGTAACTGAACAATAACAACGGATTTCAATAAACTATCATTACTTCACAATAACATTAACAGTTACTTTTTGCAAACGTAATATGATATACTATTGAGCAATTAAAAAATTAGGCATTGCAAAAATCAAATTTCTTGGGTAGGAATGAACGAAGATTATGATCGTTTAAATTTTTACATGTGGATGAGCATTATACTTGCACACTTAATAGTTATGATAGCTGAGAGTAAAGATCGTGCGATAAGAAACAATAAGTTTATTACAGTTGCGATTCTATAGATTATACAGAAATTCAGTGATTTTATCTTTAATATTTCAACACAAAGCACTGCTGATTTGGAAAGATATTTCCACAGTAAATGAACATTGAAAAAATGTACGTTTTATCGACAAGCTAAGATTATTTCTGCGAAAAGCAGAAGAAAAGAGTGATTTCATGGCAGAAGTTAATTATTACATGTTACGCCAGAAAATGTTTTAATCAGAAAAACTTCATTTTAATAATATTGGAAATATGTCTTATTATTGAATGTTTTTTAATATAATATTTTCTTTTACAAATAAAATATTCTTCGAGAAACCTGTAGAAATTTTTGAAAATGATCAAGATTACGTTTTAAGCGAATTTGAGTGTATTTTAATATTCATCGAAAACATTCAGAATACTAAAATAAACTTTTATACCAGAATGTTTATTTTTCGGAGACTTTTGAATTTTTGTTAAATTTATTATACAATTTCGTGTTTTTATTCATTACTTTTATTCCACAATTTAAATGTTATCATGCAATATTTTCGTTCTTATGTAAAATTTAGAAACGAATTTCAGCTTTACAACGTAACGTGTCAACTGTATAATTAGAAAAATAAAATAAGTTTAATATATATATATATATATATATATATATATATAATGATACTAGCAGTCTAGTGTAAAAAATCGTTCAAATTGGTCAGAAAGCAAAAGATGAATTTACATAAAACAGAGGTTCCTTGTACTTACCTAATGTTTTATGTAGCTTGCTCGAGTTGGAGACATATTTTTGTAGTCCACGATAAACAAATTATTCAAGGTATTTATCTTAAAATTTCCTATTTTTTTAATTGAAAAAACAGTTTTTAATACACTTTTTTTCCCAAAGAGTGTCGAAATTTTTAAATTGCAACTACTGTCTTCATTTTTTTAAAGAAATATAACAATTATTTGCTATAATGTTGACAAAAAACAAAAATTACTTGAAAAATCAATTTAATCGAAAATCGTTTTTCCTTAAGATGATAAACACTTACAATTTTGTAAATCACGAAAAATTGAGAAAACAACAAAGATTTCATTAGTTCGTTTCATCATCGTTTTATCGTCTCGATAATAACATGCACTTTTTTGTCATGCAAAACGTGTAACGTTTTAGTTTACATGCAAAATTATCTTTACGCTCTGCCAGTAACGCGGAAAAAGGCTTTGTCCGAATGAACGCAATTCTGTGCAACCGTGTACGAAGTGACGTATGTACTTTAATTACAAATTCTGCCCAACTAACATTTCATTCAACGTACCTAGAATTTGTAAAAAAAAAAAAAATTAGCAATATTAAAAACCGATATAGCAATACCTGTAAAAGTTTCAATATTCTGAATGAACATTTAATATTGTTATAAAATAATATTGTTATAAAACTCTGTATAATCATTGTAATGTAGAGCTCGTAAAGTTTTAACCATCTGGCAAATGCTACATGAAAGGAAACGAAACATTGTATTAACAAAACCCTCATTTATTTATTCACATTCTGTACAAACGTATTTTACATTATTCCAGCAAATCATATTCAGGGTACAGCTTAACCCCGTTTTTAACGTAATAGTGTACCATTGCGCTCGCGGAGGACCTCACATTTTCGCTCACGAGGGTCATAAATAAAAAGCTTTATCCTCTAAAAAGGTCCTGATATTATGTGTGCGTCTGAGCATATATACTTGAGTGTGCGTGTCGGATGTTTGGAATTCGTAGCGTTGCATACAGAGTTACGCGTATTAATCCGTTGATTAAATCACATGATAATGAACTTCATGGCTCCATTTTCGGAATATTATGGTACTTGGAGTTGGTGGGATCGCTTTCATGTTTTCTAAATGGATTGAAGATGATTTTATTCATTTTGAAGGACGATCGAAGAGTTGTGAAGAATTGCGTTTGAAATATGATGAATTCTAACTTTTAAAGTAATTTTTTGAAAAAAATATAAAAGGAAAAACCAAAAAAAAGTATTAACGGTTTTTTTTGAAGTATAAGGTACTTTTTTAAATTATTCCAAGCTCTATGATTTGAAAAAATACAAATTGTGACCCAACAATTCACTTATACAAAACAGAATGAGAAAAAGAAATCAATTGTTTCTTAATAAACAATAAGTTTCTTGACAAGAGTTTGAAAAAAAAAAAAAAAAAAATCGGGCTGTTTTTGAAGTGTTATATACTATCCAATCTACTCTTGGTAAAAATAAATAGCATTTTTTTATCTGTCCTCTGATATTAATACTGTTTCATTTTACTCGCATGTCTATGAAAATTCAACAAAGTAGTCTTACTCTTAGATTATAAATAAAAATTTATACGTTCATAAATTATTGCATTTATCTTTTATACTGTTCATAATATTGTTATTAATGTATAAGCAGAATATTCATCAGAAATGTTTTCATAAGTGAGAAAATTTTCGAGTCTCGCATAGTTATATAAAATTTTTATTTATTTTTTTTTTTTTCAAAAAATATTTCTTTAGTTCAAAGCATTTTTACATATTCCACTTACGGTTACGTGAGTTAAAATTCTAATTAATGTTTGAAGAGCATGAAATCTTTATTAAGCAAAAGAGCTCGTAATTAGTGTTCTACGAAGAATTCATGTAGAAAAAACTATATCCAATTTTTAATTAGTAAAATATCACTGTCTACGGAAAAAGAGAATGATGAAATCATTACTAGATATGCAATGAAAAAACTAATTAAAATGAAAATACGTTTGAAAGTGCCAATATCATAAAGAGTCCATAATTTTCTATTTACAGAAAGAACATTAAAAACAGTGTTTGAAACGTAAATTTTTTTTTGGCAAAATTTTTGCGGAAATTGATTATATTTATATGTTGGAAAATTTTTTTGCTGTCCTCTTTTCTTGCAGATTTCAAAAGTTGAAATTTTAAATAAAAAAAGCAGAGATATAAGGTTAATTCTTTTTTTTTCGACAGATGTGAAGGTAAAATTGTAAAGGTTTTTTTCCAAGCACGTGAAATTTTTTTTAAAGAGAGACGACTGTATATCAAATTTTTTTAACATAGTTTTTTTTTATTTTATGTCTTGGAATCCAGGTGAAAATAAACTTTCTGATTCTAGCAAATTATCTCTACCATAAAAAAGGTAATGTGTGATTTTTTTCTCAATTTTTTCTCAAGACTCTTGTATATTGTTTGTATATTCTTAGATTACAAGCCAGATCATTTGAATATGAACTAGAAATAGACAATTCCATTACTGCCCAGAATAACACAATGAAAAAAGGTTTTATATTCCTAAAAAAATGCGCTTCACAGCTCAACGAAGTCGTCCAATTATCTCGTAATACATTTCCGAGAATGAAGTTAAAAGATAAGAGTAGTTTTACTAGTGTAATTGAAACAATGAGAATAGTACTTGAAACTCTGACAGCTCATTACACACTGGAAAAAGATTATTCTGTAACACGGTACAGTGATAATGAAGAGATTTTTTACGAAAATAAGAAAAACTTTTAACACCGAGTTTCATTACCATAAACCATGTCACTAATCGCGTTTTCGCTGCTCAATTTTAAAGAACGAAGTCACGCACGTAATATTCTTGATAAACCTCCAATTTTTTCGTATTTTCTGTACAATTTTCTGGTGTATTCACATAATTTCTAAGAAAAAGTATGTTACGAAATGTGAGAGATGATTTGAAAACTTTTCAGTTCAGTGGCCGATAGCATATTATGGCATTATATATTCAATTATTTCTGGGACTATTTAGGTTCAAGAATAAATTGCTGTTGATGATTTGTACAATATGAGGTCAACAGAATCGTAAATCAATTTTCTTAATAATAATTATGAAATTCGATGTACATAAAAAAGAAATATATATATATATATATTAAGAACTGAGTCTCAATATCGCTTTTGTATTTTCATTCAAAATCAAAGAATATATTTTTAAAAAATTGAACTTTTTCTAATTTCATATTTATAAATACACGGTTTCTACATTGTCAAAGACATAAAATGTGCACGACCTCATAAAAAATTACAATTTTTTTATTCTTTTCAAGTATTCGTTAAAACGCACGTTGGGAGTATTATCTTATATTATCTATCTTTATGCAAGATTTATATACATGCTCGTAAATGTATTGTCCATCCAACTGACAACTTAAGATTTCTTATTTTAACCTTTGTTAATCAAAGTTAAAGTTATAGATATATAGTGAAAATAATCGGTAACATTCATACCGAACCAGCAATATCTCAAAAATGCAGCAGTTTTGAAATCAAACTGCGTATAATAAACTATTAACAACTTGTGCAATAACCATCTGCTTAAATAAATTCGAAACTTCTGCATCTTTCCATCTGCGTTTGATTCATGATGGGATTCGAGTTTTTTTAGTCTTATACCGTGGCCGATTGAGCGAGCGTCGGTATTTTGCATTGCCGTTTGAAAGCGATTTATTGTGTACAGAAATTTTTAACGTTACACTTATACTTCCAGAAATGGCTAAACTTTGTATCCAATTACATGAAAAATGATGAATGGCAAACTGCGAAACGATCCTTATAACTCTTTCAAGTTCTTCCGACGTTGTACAAAGAAACTATAGTAATAATCATCCATGCACCATTAACAGGATACCGACATTCTGCGGCGGAACCTTACAAATTTAACTAATTTATTGAGAAAAAGGCAATGTAATCAGTTTATGGACACGAAAGTTACTATGTTTCAGGTGTTACATGACAAACGACAGTAACAAGACTGAAAAGGAACATTTTTTATTATATATGTGACAATT
Source organism: Platygaster orseoliae (assembly GCA_030522825.1). Taxonomy (NCBI): domain Eukaryota; kingdom Metazoa; phylum Arthropoda; class Insecta; order Hymenoptera; family Platygastridae; genus Platygaster; species Platygaster orseoliae. The sequence goes on from JAPYZL010145326.1 coordinate 44,359, forward strand.
CAAGACATGTCAACTATGAAAAAGAATAATAGATAAAATTTCTGTTGTTAACATTTTTATTTTCTGAGTTTTGTAATGTAGAAGAATACGTTATTATTTGAATACAATGAAACAAACATGAAGCTCCATATTTTTTTGTTCATAAATAATGTTACTCTGATTGTTAAAATTTTTTTAACATTTAAATAAACCTCACTGAAATGTACTTGAGTGACCCATTAACTGACTACTAGGTATTTTCTCGTACAAATGCTGTAAATACTGATTGACGTAGGTACACTTTGAGTACGAAAAATCTTGTCAATATCTCCAGAACAAGTAAGTACCTGTAGTAAGTAAAAATATCGTTCTAAACTTTTCCACAATACTCTTTAAACACTTATCGTAACTCGTTTAACCCCATTTCGCGGCTATTGAATAAAGGGAGCGTAGTAGTTCTAGCGCCCTGCTATCGCTCTCTTCAGTGACTGAATTCCTTGACTCTGCAAGAGATGCTTTATTGATATTTCTGCGCGAGGTAGAACCTTTGGTTGTTGACTTCTGTCTACGACCTGTTCCACTTCGATAAGTCGTCACTGAGGGTTCCGTAGGAGTGGTCGGCGTCGAAAATTGAGCTTTCGACCTTCCAAGCGGCAAGGTTATCCTACTAATGCCCTTAATGATTTCCGTCGATTCTGCCGAAGAAAACTCATGGACCGGTAGCCTTAGCAAGGCACTTAGAAGTTCTTCCTTTTCTTCCTCCATAGTCTTGTTTATAGGTCCATCGCAATGGCTGATAAGCAGTAGTACCAACTGCCTGACAGTAACGTTGTTCTCTGCTTGTTCCATCACCTTCATAAGCTTGCTAGAACTCGTTTGGTTCAGCTTACCGAACATCTCATGAGCTTTCGTTATCTCGTTTTCCGTCACATTCAGTAAACTGTACTTCTGAGGCTGCGAAGTTCGTCCATCTGTCGCTGGTGTTGGTGTAGCCGTGTTCTCTGAGGAATAAGTATTTGTCAGCAGAGTAAAAACTGTTGGTGTATCGTCAGTACTTGTAGGCCATTGCCAAGTTGAGGCGTTTGTAGCCAAATCTCGAGGGGTAACTGAGTATATTATATCAGGTGATGGAGTTTCATCTTTGGGCAAAGGCGTTCGGTATTCAATTCCATTTGAAAAACCGGATTCTGCACTTGAATCAGTAACTAGACCTTGATTGATGTGTTGAGGGTCGAGGAAAACCGTGCTTTCCCAGAGCTGAGTCACTGAAGGCGAAGATGTCCAGTGGTTATTGTTTTCTTGGGGATCACTGAGTGGAAGATTTGTGTGTTTATCAGTTTCTTGAGCAGCGTTGTAATTTATGTTGTAACTTGGATTTTGACTGTTGGCTGGTATTAATGATTCGTCATTCACGTTGTTACGGCTTTCGAGGTCATTTATTTGCGTTGTATCGAAGTATCGTATCATAAAAGGTTCCGGTGTGGTCGAATCTCGGTCTCTATTCGAATCCGTTGTTACAGCTGTTGCACTGAAGACATCACTAGTGTGACCTTTGATTTGTGACGCTGGTGGTTCTAGGTCCTGCTGTAGTTTTCCAACTCGAAAGTCATTTCTCACAGGAGATAAGGTTTCAGTTTCATCGTAAGAGGCAGGTGTCGATGATGCTACGTAATTATCACTTATAGGAGTTGCATCGAAAGGTTTTACATATTTTCCGTAACTCTCAATTTTTTCTTTTGACCTATCCAATGTCGTATCCGACGGATAGTAGTTCTCGTAGTCACCACCCAGATTGTTCCCTACAGAAGGCTCAGTAATGTAATTTGCGTCAGTACTGTCAAAAGCACTGTTGACATGATGAGCAATGTCTTTTGTTTCATACTCTGTACTAAGCGGTGAGGTTGAGTATTGCGTTTCCGAATCAGTGAAGTAATCATTGATTCGCGTTGTGTAAAATGGCTGACGTGTAGTCTCTGGTGGAACAGTCGTTAATGACTGTCTTCGTCTCGCTCCATTAACATCATCTGAGAAATCCAACACTTCGTCTTTTTCTTTCGTGACCGATGGATACTCTTCAGTGGTTGCCATGGAAACTGTAGTGCTAGGAAATTGATCGTCAGTATTTGGTGGCTCGGTCGGTCGGATGTCCGTTAAGACTTGTTTGAACGTTTCTGGGTCTTGAAGATAGGCTGACAATGCTTGAGTAAATACTTGAGCTAGCTCACGTAACTTAGTGCCGTTCGATTTTCTTCCTCCATTCAGAGGTCCAGCACTTTGCTGTAATTCCAAGTCACTGTAATCTTCGTTTTCATCACTTTCCTCTAGCATAGTACTGTTGTATTCAAGAGCATTGTTCAGATTAAAAAGTTCTACGTAGGATTTAATGGTGTGTCGTGTGAGTATAGAAGTTGGAAGTTCAGTTGAGGCGTTTTCTTTTTTTGGAACTACATCTTCTCCATCGTTTTGATAATCAACGCTTTCGCCATTACTGATATTTGCAGCATTGGCAAAGTACAAGGCTAGAGAATGAAGTGCTGAAGACTCAGAAGAAGAGGGGATCGTCAATCTAGGGTTGTTTCCACCTCTTGCGTTGGCTAATGAAGGTACTGCTCCTTGCAGACCTTGCAGCGACTGCAACATACGTAGAGCATGCTCGCGTTCGTTTGGTGAACGGTTTCCTAACAATGGCTTCGGAGTTGTGTACGCAGTACTGACTGGAATTGTTGTCTTTCTCGGCAGGTAAGTAGCTTTACCTGTGTTTGAGCCATTTTTCGTTGTACGTGTAGTAGATTTGTTTTGATTAGTTGGAACAGTGGCAGTGTATACCGGTGACCTTTGAGTAAATGAGCTTGCCGTAGACGAAGGAACATAATTCTTCGTGAAAGAAGTGTACAATCCAGTTGTAGATGACGCCTTACCATTTTGATAGTTAACAGATTTCCCGGAAGGTGTTGGTTGCTTGCTCGATTCAGCGTTGGTGCTCCTTGTTGGCTTTTCTGTTGTGGGAGCTACGTTGTTTTGGCGAGTGCTTGAAACACTTTGCGTTGACGATTTATTATTTCGAGTAGTTGTTTTTCTATCGCTATTGAACCCTTGAGCAACACTTGCAGTTACAGATGTACTAGGAGAATTAGTATACGTTTTGTTAAAGCGATTGTCAAGGTCTTGATTGTTGTAAGGATTAGTTTGAGCTGATGTGGTTTTCGCACTCGTACGGTAGTCATTTTGTGTATTATACACCTGTGAAGCAGTAGATGCAGTTGTCTTGAAGAACTGCGTCGGCTTATTGGTAGTTGTGGCATCGACAGAAGAATGCTTGAGAGATTCAGTACTTTTCTGGTTTGTCGTTTGGTAATTCTGGACATACGATGCACGAGTCACGCTTTCCGCCGTATTTTTACGTTTATCAACGCTTTGCTCATTGAAATTAGTGTTTGCGAAGTTCTTTTGAGATTTCACATTGCGTGATGTGGTTGATACAATTCTGGGCTTGAATATCGGCGTGTAAGTCGTTTCAGGGAACTGTGGAATATTTTTTTTCGTAGTCGCTTGTATGTAACGCTCCCTGTTTTTTAGTGGAGCAGGAGTGCCTGATATTGAGGGGGCTCGATTGTTATAATAGGTGTTGAAATTACTCGAACTGAAAGCTTTGTTGTATCGCATTCCCTGTCCAAACGAAGCGCTTTCGGCTAGTTCTTGATACTCCCTATTGGGATTTGCGGTGGACGTTCTGAACGTCGTGGTTTCTGTATACGAAGGTGTTACTCTCTGGCTAGGGGAATTGAAATTGTTGCGCGTGAAACTCGGCGTCTTCGGATTGTTAAGCTCATCTTCCTTTCTACCGTTTGTGACTGCGCTGTAGTAATCTGAACCTTTGAAAGGCGTTCCTTGTTTTAGATAGTTGGATACTCGACCTGAGAATTTATTTGCTTCTCTGTCGAGATTACTTTGGTGACTGCTTTTTTCTCTCTGGTCGAGTTGATTTTGTTGCCTGTATGTGGTTGGGTATGTTGTGGTTGAAGGTTCAAAGCGATAATTCTGTTCATATTGACCGTTGTCAGAGGTTTTAGATACTGTGTTCCGGTTGTTATTAAAATAGCTGTTTTGATGTGAGGCCTGATTTCGTGATTTTGTATCTTGCTGATCTTGTATTTGGTTTTGAAAAGAAGATTCGTGATGAATGTTGACCCGTCCATTTTGCCGACCATCGTATTCGGTGTTCTCGTAAGAGTTTTGATTTTCCAAATTGTCGCGACGGAACTCAGAGTTCATTTTCTTAAATTCAGCCCGACGCCTTTCTTCTTCTGCGAACTGTTCAGCGCTTTGTTCATACAGCTCTACTGATTTGCTGCAATCAACTTTGAACCACCAATCGCAAATTAATTGAGACTGCTGAAAAATGGTGCCATTAGGACATAAAAATGATATTTTGCGTCCGTTTTCACATATGTGGAATACCTGAAAGTAAATATACCAAGTGAATGACGTTGAAAAATGAAGAATGAAGGGAAAGTAAATACTCACTTGACAATTCGTTTCTAAATCTGCAAAGTATCCACCTTTGAAACCCTTGCAAGTAAAGGACGTTGCAGGTATGCTGGTCAGTGCTGGGAAGTCAACTCCAGGCTGTCCAGACACATCTAAAAAAGAAGGTTGCTCAATTTTGTGTTAAAATATCAGTTATTTGTTGGTGGTTTAAATAAAAGTTAACAGGAATAAATAATTGTCATGCAATGAAAAAGCAAAAAGCAATCGTGTGAAAGTTAAGTATGTTAGTACCAGCTCCCTTGATCCACTCCTTTAAAAGGTCCTCGTTTCCGAAGAATACTGAGAAAAAAATTATGAAATTTTTCTATTGCATTAAAATGTTAGTGACACTGTTAGTATCTAAAAAACTACAAATGAACCTTGGTAGACTTGGTACTCGCCATTCTTCTGTGGTGCGAGTCTTTTGACGACATCTTTCAGTGAATCCACGTCCTCTTCCGACTCTACCAAGCTCGCGGGATCCAATTCCGACAAAAATTCTGGTAGCTTTGTTTTCTCGTTACCGTCAATATTCTACGAAAGATCAAAACTCGTTATTCTAACAACAATGCAAAGCTTTCAAAATTTTGCGATGTCATAACGCTCATTGCCTCACGGAAACGCATCATATTTCTTCAAGCTTAATCTTGTACATCGAATTCTGCAAGAGCATATTGTTTCCGAAATAGATGTACAAGCTAAATGTGAAACAGGGTTCTGAGGTTTCTAAAGTTCACAGGCATTTCGCGTGTCGTAAGATTTGGGACAAAGCTTCAATAATATGCTCCGCTTGAGGTGACTCCAGTTACATCTCGCGTTTAGCTAATTGTCGGCTGGGAATTCGCAGAGGAAACGGAAGTAATGGGACGATATAACTATTACGCAAGAATAAGCAGCAGCTACGCCAACAGCTTTTCTTTCCAACCACTCTACTGCAGTCTCCGGAAACGTCGGTGAGAAGAAAGGGAATCCTTTCTCGCACATACAATGTCACTTCTCGTTCCCGACTCTCAACATTCTATTCAGAGACATGTGCGAACTGGAGTTGAGTACGCTATTACATACTAACACGCAATCGGTACCTAATGTAGTCGTCGCTCTTGCGGAAAAAAAATTCTGTATTCAATCAAGTGCGCGATTTTACTTTCAAGGCATTGTACAACGATCGAGGTTCATTTGACGTACTCTGGTATATTTGCAAAATATCGAATTTTTCCTGGAGCTCTGAAACTCGTGCAGAGAAATGAAAAAAGGATATTCATTATTGTTGAAATATTTTGGATGAGTAGGTAGTTGAATTCATGAGTGTTTACTAAAATTTAAAGTGACATTTTTGAAAGGAAAAATAATTTTTTTAAGGCAGTTAATTGTGACTTCTTTAAAATATTGGCTTTTTCCTATTGAATTGTTTGTAAGAAACGTAAGAGAAGAAAACATGAATCATATGAAATACTTATAAAAAAAAATGACTATTTTCATCACTACCAATAATGACGATGTCGTCATTGCTATCGTCATGACGTGTCGTCTGACGACATACTGACGATATCGTTGACGACACACTAACGATATCGTTGATGAACACTGACGATATCGTTGACGACACACTGACGATATGACGATATCGTCATTTATATCGTTTTTCATATCGTCATTGTTGGTAGCGATCACTTCATTACAATTTACAATAAACATTACGTTTTCGTATTTTTTTCATATTTAGCCAATCGAAAGAATTTTGTGTTTTTTAATTTTGAAGTCTAGAATCATATATTTTTAATGTTTGTGTTATATGTAACGAGATTCGATTTTTGTAATTTTCGAGATCCAGATTTTCTTATTTTCATCTTTTTACTATTTTTTATGATTCTTTCATTTTTGAGCAATAAACGAGCATTATGAATTTTTTTTAGATTTTCCAAATTCGATACTATAGGAATCAAAGTTGGAAAATATTTTTTATATTCATAAATTTTTTTAAAAATTATAACCCTACAGATTTAAGGTATTTCAAAGATTTCTAGAAATTTCGTATTGCATGTTATTTTTGAACTCTTTTTTTATGAACTAATATTTTCAACAATTTATTAAGAAAAAATTTGTTTTAAAAATATGTAGTTATTTTTTGTGAAATTTGATGGTAAATAATTTCACAGTCCAGAATTATACATTTTTAATGATCGAATTGTATGTAGTGAAATTCGATTTTTGTGATTTTCGAAATTCATATTCTTCTTTCTTAATTTTTTTCGTATTTTTCGTACTTCTTTGATTTGTGAGCTATAAACGAGCATTATTAATTTTTTTTAGCTTTATCAAATTCGATACGTAGAAATCAAAGTAAGAGAATGTTTTATATTTTCGTAGAATTTTAAAACAATTCTAGCTTCACATATTTAAGGTATTTCAAATATTTCAAGAATTTTCGTATTGCATGTTATTTATGAACTTTTATTTATTTACTGGCATTTTCAACAATTTTCAAAGTTTTTATGGATCACTACGCAGAATTCTAAGATTCCATACTATATTATTAGAATACTGACTATTTTCATCACTTTCTCTCAATTTTCAATGAACATTTTTTCCATATTTTTCTAAGTATTAGGTCAATCGAAATAATTTTATGATGTTGAATTTTGAAATCCACAATCTCACATTTTTTTATTTTCGGGATATATGTAGCAAAACAGAATTTTTGTGATTTTTGAGTTTTGTATTTTTTGTTCTAATCTTTTTGATAATTTTTGTAATTCTTCCATTTTTGAGCAGTGAACGAGCATTATGAATGTCTATTCGGCTTTTAAAATTTTTTAAATTCGATACTGACGGAATGAAAGTTGAAAATTTTTCAATATTTTTATAGATTTTTATAGAAATTATAACTTTTCAGATTTTATGTATTTCAAAGATTTCTAGAATTTTCGTATTGCATGTTATTTATAAACTTTTTTCTATTTACTGGTGTTTTCAACAATTTGCAGCGTTTCTTCGGATCACTGTACAAAATTCTATTCCATGCTATATTATAAACCATAATTGAGAGTTTTGTTATTGGAAATTTTTTTTTGAATTTCAATTCCAACGTAACTAATATTCATTTATTTTCCGATTCATTTCAACTGTAAAATGAATTTAATTTGCTAGTAAGACATTAAACATACATTTAAATTTTCATTTAAATATTTATCATTTAAATTAATTAAATTTAATTTTTAATTAATAATTTTAAATTAATTAATTTTTATTTATCATTTAAATATTTATTGAATGTTTCAAATATATGAATGAGTTTATTTTACTTTTATAACAATTCAGTTAGTTGATACATTGCACAACTGTTTTTCACTTCCATTGTTTCTCGTTATTTGGGGAATAAAAAAAAATTTCAGTTCTTCATCAGTTCATACGTAAAATTGTGTGCTATGCTGACTTGTACGTGATTTTTTTTTCTACTTCAAAATACATTTTTGAAGATAATTAGAATGATGAGTCATTTAAAGTGTATTCCACGATGATACATTTTTTTTCTGAGTTGTGTCATTGCATTCCATGAATTTTTTGTAAGTAAAAGAATGTGTACTTGGAAAATGTAGAAAATTCAAACTAATTAAAATTATGATATCAAAATGTGCACTTTGTGCTTTCATTTTCATGAAGTTTTGTTATAAATAGAACAGATGGTATAAAATCACTCGGCTATGAAATTTTCTGAAACACTCTCTCAACACTTAGGTTACTTGACAATTTTATATACTCAGCTTAGCGAAACAAGTTTTTCGTCGCAGCAAACAACATCCTTTTATCCCTCTAGTTCCATTTTTTCACTGATGACTGTAGACTAACGGAATCATTAAGAAAATCCTCTCAGTTGTTCAGTCGAGAGCACCTTAAGAAAATGCTCTGCGAACTCGAGCAACTTTTATCAACGGGCAAATCAAGATAAAATATCATGTTCTGAAAACGGGAAAAAAACTTTTGATTATATAGAAACACGATTTCTCAAGAATTTTTGTTAAAGTTTTTTCATTGAACATTCTTACACGCGTTCAACTTTGTGTAAAAAGGTTAGTAGATGTTCATTGATTTTTACTATAAAATAATGTTCAGTAGTTTTCTTATTCCGTTTTTTTTGGTTTACTTAAGAATATTGTGCAAAACTCTGATATCAGAATCAAAAAACCTCAAATACGTATTAAAAATGTCAGCTGTTTCATTAGCAATCGACTTCAGATTTTTTTCAATAAGTGATTGTAATTAGCAATACCCAAATAGACTTCGAAATAAATTTGAAAGTGGAACTTAGTTTCTTTTCTGATATGAGATTATCTGATACGAGCGTAGTTTACATTCAATAGAAAATTCTGAACCGAGAGAGATTTTTGTGGCACAATGATATTTTCTGCACAAGTTCGCAGGCATGGAGAATCTATAAGAAACTTGACTTTCATGAAATTCGTGACTGCACTCGGTGTGTACGTGCAAAAACTTGAAAATACAAGAATCGTTGTTTGAATATGTGCAATCGAGAGAAAAAAATAAAATTATAACTGGGTCAGTATACAGTTTTTAAATCTAATGAAATTATGTATTGAAGAATGACGTAGTAAAGAACTTTTTAAAACAATTATTTTATGACAATAAATATTGAAGTATATATTCCAAAGTAATAAAATAAATCAGTTATTTTCATTCCATAACTGCATTAAAAGTAAAATTTTTTAATCCTAATTAATTTTAATTCTGCTCTTACAATTGGTGTGTGGAAAAAAGGTTTTGGAAAATAGTATTCGGAAGAATGACCGACAACGAAGTCGTCCTCGTGGCAGTGTCGATGAAAAACCAATTCACCACAGTTGGAAAGACGCAAGGTTCCGCGGGGAAAGGCTCCGGAGTCGCGCAAGGCATTCTGTGGATCGTAAATAAATCGTAGTCTAATGCGGATGCGTCGACCGTTCTCTAAGCAACAACGCTATGGGGAAGTTAAATGTCATGGATCTCTCCGAATGCAACTCGACAGCTAAATAGCTTATTTTTGTAAAGACACACGTCATAGAAATAAGATTCACGTTCAGTAGCACACTTTTGATAAACAAGATTGGTAAATGTGCATTGGAAAACGCAAAGAATCAAAACAAAATTTTTTTTTATCAAAAAACCTATCAACGTGATTAGTTTCTTAAAATTGTATCTATTCTGCAATATTGGTATAACCTGTGACAATTTCGAATCCAGCGTTTCTCAAGATTATTTAAGGTTACACAAGATAAAGCCATCTCAATTTCGAACCCAAGAAACTTGATGTAACATGAAACTACTTTAATGTAACACGACTGACGAAAACTAGGATCGACAGCAAACTCTATCGGGAAAATCACCCGTTCCACGTGTTCTAAAACAAATTCCCGTCCTACCTAAGATTCCTTCTTGTTATTATCACGAACAAGTTATTAAGTTAGAGTCAAGGTGCTGTTACAAAACTTTGTAACTCGCTAACGAACTTGATATACGATCAAAAGTAGCGTACCTGAAATTTGTAGCGATGTAAATACACAATCTTGTTACTTGCTTGTTAAAGCATGTCAAATTTCGATAAAGGTAACTTTGATTATATTTTTTTTAATTCATCAAATTTAAAATGAATTACTCCCAAATTCTGCATGATAATAAACATGTATTTTACTGCCAGAAAAAAATTTGACTTGTCAAATTTTACTGCAACTTGACCGCTTCACATCACTGATGGACCGTATAAATGTGAGAAAGTGTTGGCGCGCGAGTCGGAATCGCAGATAAAAGCCACGCAACTTGCACAAGTGGGATACATTGAATAACATCCGCACGAATGTTATTCTACGCGTGAATAGGGAATGTTTCATTGATAGCTTATCCCGAAGAAATCGCGCTAATTTCAATACGTGGTAGGGAAGACCCCGCAACACATAACTTACGACAGCGATGCCACGCTCACGCCTTGTACGGGGTCGTGGCATGCATTAGGGCATGCTAAATTCGCCACGTGTCTGGGATGCTGAAGAAATGTGCGGTTACGTGAACTATATTAACGATTCTATCGGTTCGTATACGTGAAGGAAATCCTTCGCTTTCAAAAGATGAATTCTTCCGAGAACGTCCGGAGCACGTGCCGAATAGTTTTAAATTTTTTCAGTGTACGCCGAGTGTTTCCCAGTGAATATTTGGGAAAATGTTGGAATTGAAAAAAGGCAAATCACAGTAAGTAAATTCTTAATTTGAATGTTATGAAAAATGTTTGAAAAGTAAATTTGCAATAATTGAAAAGCTAAAAAAAAAATTTTTTTGTTTTGTATTGTTTTTTATTGAAATTGAAATCTTTAGTAACAAACATGTAAATTATTCACATTCATAACATTAAGTATCTTAAAAATATTTCTAATTTGTTGCATGTTTCACATTTTTTTAAAAATTTCCTTGTATTGCAAAAATAAACTTTCTCATTATTTTTCCCTTAAGCGAAATACATTTTTTTCCAGAGTTCCGAAGCTCACTAGCGAAGATGTCGCGAGCAATGATATTATATGTGACACGCTTGGAGAAAAGGGACCTCTGACCCCTGAGTGAAAGTTTAGAGGAAAAGCGATTGGTGGTCTCGAGGTATAAAAGCGTTTATGTTCCGTGTATCTCCACGTAGCTTTGTATTGAAATCAATACACTCTTCCTTTTTTGACAGAAATACTTACAGCAACATTTATTAGTATATTTTATCAACAATTAAACGATTTTTGTATCATTTTTTTCTTTTTTTGACGTGCTATTTTTTCTTCAATTTATTTTAACTTCGATAATACTGAAATTCATTGATTTACCTGAAATTTAGAAATTAAAAAAATCGCCTGCTAAGTATCACTTCTGCCGTGTGTTCTTTAACGCACAACAGTTTTTTTCTAAACTTTTTGGCATTTTTTGTAATTCTTTAATGTTTTAGCAATAAACGAGCATTATGAATGTCTATTTAGTTTTTGAAATTCGATACTCTTGGAATTATAATTTCACGGATTTCAGGTATTTCGAAGATCTCAAGAAATTTTCTTGTTGCATGTAATTTAAAAACTTTTATTTATTCAATGGTATTTTCAACAATTTTCAAAGTTTCTATGGATTATTATACAGAATTCTATAATTTCATGCTGTATTAAAAAAACGGACTATTTTCATCACTTCATTTCAATTTTCAATAAACATTACGTTTTCGTATTTTTTAAGTATTTAGTCAATCGAAACAATTTTGTGGTTTTTAATTTGGAAGTCTAGAATCACATATTTTTAATGTTTGTGTTTTATGTAATGAGATTCGATTTTTGAGATTTTCGAGATTCAGATTTTCTTATTTTCATCTTTTTGGTATTTTTTATGATTCTTTAATTTTCGAGCAATAAACAGGCATTATGAATTTTTTTTAGCTTTTTAAAATTCGATACTGTAGGAATCAAAGTTGAAAAATATTTTTTATTTTTATAGATTTTTTTAAAAATTATAACCCTAGTGTTTTCAACAACTTATTAAGAAAAAATTTGTTTTAGAAGAATATAGTTATTTTCTGTGAAATTTTATGATTTATAATTCTACAGTCCAGAATTATACATTTCAAATGATCGAATTATATGTGGCGAAATTCGATTTTTGTGATTTTCGAGATTCAAATTCTTTTTTTTTCTGATATTTTTCGTATTTTTCGTAATTCTTTGATTTTTGAGCTATAAATGAGCATAATGAATTTTTTTTAGCTTTTTCAAATTCAATACTGTAGAAATTAAAGTTTAAAAATGTTTTATATTTTCATAGATTTTTTTTAGATTTCTAAATTCACATATTTAAGGTATTTAAAAGATTTCAAGAATTTCCGTATCGCATGTTATTTATAAACTTTTATTTATTTACTCGTATTTTCAACAATTTTCAAAGTTTTTATGGATCACTACACCGAATTCTAAAATTTCATACTATATTATTAGAAAACTGACTATTTTCATCACTTTCTTTCAACTTTCAATGTCAATTTTTTTCCATTTTTTTTTTCAAGTATTGGATCAATTGAAACAATTCTATAATTTTTAATTTTGAAATCCAGAATTTCACATTTTTAATTTTCGGATTATATGTAGAAAAATTCAATTCTCGTGGTTTTTGAGTTCAAGATTTTTTTTTTTTCAATCTTTTTGATAATTTTTGTAATTCTTTAATTTTTGAGCAATAAACGAGTATTATGAATGTCTATTCAGCTTTTTAAATTTTTTCAATTCGATACTGTAGGAATTCAAGTTGAAGTTTTTTTTATATTTTCATAGATTTTTATGGAAATTATAACTTCTCAGATTTTAGGTATTTCAAAGATTTCTAGAATTTTCGTATTGCATGTTATCTATTAACTTTTTTTATTTACTAGTATATTCAACAATTTGCAGTGTTTCTTTGGATCACTATACAAAATTCTATTCCATGCTATATTATATTGATAGTTTTCTCATTGAAAATTTTTTTTTAAATTTCAATTGCAACGTAACTAATATTCATTTAGTTTCCAATTCATTTCAACAGTAAAATAAATTTTTTTTGCTGGAATGAAATTCAACATATGTACATTTAAATTTCCCGCGTGCGCCAACTGAACGCGCAGTTAAATCTTTCCGATAATCGTCAGCTGATTTCGATTTCACTCCCTCGAGTATAGAAGTTTCACTTCAACAACTCTTTCTATGATTGAATAACTTTCTTAAGGTACAAGCATATGTGATTTCCTTCAGAATAATTTTCAATTTTTGAATCAAATAACGCTATTTTATTCAGAGACAAAATTTTCAATTATCTTATGATAAAAATCACAAGTAATTTTCCTGGAAAATTCTCGACTTTTCCAGTTGCACGAGTTTCTCAGCTCGAAGACTGGAACTTTTTCAATTTCCTGTTCAAAAACAGAGATTTTGCTTTGACGCTCAAATTACGGAAGTCACTGCTTTGTTGCAAGATTATAATATCGATTCCAATGCCGAATGAAAATCGTCGCGACAAATTTCCATCCAATTAACCGTATGTTTATTTGAAATGAGCATAAATCTTTTATTATTTTTGAAATTGTAACTAGGAACTTAATATCAAAAAGGACTGTGAACATACATTTCAAGCATTTTTCGTAAATTAAATAATGCGAAATGGATTTGCATTTGGATTTGTTTCCGTCTCCACAAATGGCCATCTTTGTTCGGTACATTAAAACATTTTTATTACTTTTTTTCCGCAAAAAAATGTCTCCTTATGGACCCTAGCCAAGGGATTCAGATTCTAAATGAAATTCCAGAACTGCGCAATTTCCGCAATCGCTTTCGTGGCTCAGATAAAACGTCGTTTTCGATTTGCCGCAAAGATTCATCCCCGGAGAAACGTTACACTTAAATCCAACGCACCGCGCATTTGGCGCACTCACACGTACGGCTCGGTAACCCCTGCGTGATTTCAAGCTTGGAGAAGAGGATTCATTCCATAATAATGTTGCGTCACAGAATATCCCATTGTCTTGCCAATCTGATGAACGCCACCGGAAGCCAACGCTTTTCTCCACAGATAACGCGGATGTGCACGCCGAAAGTATAACGGGAAAAATACACTGCCGTGCAAAAGTATTTGGATACTTTATTTTGAGTTTATTAGAAAAACAGAACTTGTATTCCATTTTTGAGTAGAGTATTTTATGTATATATGAAGTATTTTTGATTATATAACTATTTTATGTTTTCATAATTGGTGCATGTATAAAAAACAATATGAAGATTATGTACAAGAAAAAATAAAAGGTTCTTTTTCAGATATAAGAAGTTCGAACTATTTTTTGAATAATTTATGTAGCTTCTTAATATTAATAATAATTTGGAAAAGTTTAACGTTTGTGAAATATTGGTTTGAATGTGAACTTTTTCTTTGCAGGGCAGTGTAAAAACTCAGTATTTTTTTTTCTTCTCTCACATTTTTCCCCGAAGTGCAAATATCAAATTGAAAATAATAATTTTAACACGTCTAAAATTTTGCTAACATAAATCAATACAAGAAGGAGTTGAATAAAAGTATATTCTTCGTATCCTAATATTATAAATTTACTTTTGACATATATAACAAAAAGTTAAAAATGAGTGAAGAACTTACCGTCGTTTTACAACGCACAGATATTGCCGCAAGCACTGCTCCTGGAAAATAAATAGATGGGTTGATCAATCAATGTCTTTATTTGCAAATGCAATTTCTGAACAAACTCGAACTTTTGTTAATTTTAGTTGGCAGAACATTCATTCCTATCGCTCATGGAAATAAACCTATCGACATTTTAATAGTATAAAATGGATGTAACTTAACGAAAACGCGAGTTTGGTAGATATTTTTACCTCGATTATTTAAGCTCGCAAGAAATATCGAAACTTTCTGAAACGAAGAGAAGAGAAACTGGAAGAGCGCAAAATGGATTACAAGTTTTGTAATTCTTATACTGAGAAATTTTATCTTTTACACGAAAAAACTAGAATGGAAAAAAGTGAGTTAAAAAAAAAAGAAGAATAATGTATATTTTTGAATAATTGGAATTCACGTCATTAAATTCAAATCACTTATTGTCTGCTAAATATTCATAAAATTTGATAACTTTTCGGTACTTTCATGTAACACAATAAATTACCAATAGTATTATTCATTGTTTAAACAATTTATGTTCATGAACTAAAAAACGATAAAAAAATGTATTTCAAGAAATGTGTCTTACAAAAGCTTCAGAAAAAGCTGCATAAAGTTGCAGCAAGATGATAATCACATTTTTATGTTTTTATTAATATCAGAAAGAATGTATTTCTTTAATAATAATTTTACTAGATTTCATACTTACAAAAAAAATTCAATCTATATCATTATTTTCCACGATTTTCTATATAAATTAGATTTTTCTCTATCAACTTAAAATAAATATAGATCGGAAAGTTAATAAAGGAAACTGGAGTCAGTGAAAAGTACTACTAGTGGATGTACTAATTAAATATCAGTCCTTTTGTCCACGTATAATTAAATGCATTTTTTTCTCGCATTGCAGAAAGATGAACCGGTTTTTTTTCTTTCAGTTAAAGGCACGTGAAAAACACGTGAATAGTCTTGAACAATACGAAATTCTCATATATTCCATTATCCCTTTCAATAATTTGATTTTCTTAAATTCTCCAATTTTCTAGTCCAGTAAAATTTTTCGTTATTTCCCTGCATAAACAACGATAAAATATCGTTCTACCCTTTCTATTAAACTTGAACATGTGCCACCAAGCGCATCTTTTCCCCCATCTGAATAACATGAGACTTCTGGAATTCAATTTGTTTCTCTTTTCCCCTCAAACAACAGATATGAAAAATTCGTTCCAATGTCAACATCCATCATCATTAAAATGTCTTCAAAAATTTGATCACTTCTGTAAAGTATCCAATCAATACTGATCTATTAATCTCTCAGGATGAAAGTTTCCAAACACGTTCCAATTAATGAGCAGATTATTGACTCTAATTTTTTCGCGGTGTACTCGAGACAGGGACCGAGCAGAGGAACTGAATCTTTAATGAGCGAACTCCGCAGAACCGGTTCGATGTGCTTCAAGCGTTGACCTGTTTTTCTGACCCGCACAACTTGGACCAAATATACGTGACCGCGGATTCTTTCGCCCCGTTAGCTCCCACGCAAACATTTTCGAGCAAGCTCGTTCAAATTATGCAGAAATTCTTTACTCGATTGGAGGAAAAGTCGTTGACTCACAGTCAATGGAGCGAACATTTTGGATCCGTAATATGAAGCGCGTGTTTTATGAAGAACATCCGTTAGTAATAATTGCTCTCATGAGATTGATCGATACACCGCCACAAACAACGTGGATTTTCATGCTCGAGCTGGCTTCGACTAGAAATGCGTACAATGCAACGACGCCGAGTGGAAGACAATAGTTAACGAACGATTAATCGCTTACAACGGGCTGAGAGTGAGTAGTAAGAGAACAGGAGATCAAGAGTTCTAGATTAGGTACATTACCGGTCGAAAGTTTGAGTTTACTACCTTTGAAAATTGATATTTTCTTTGATGCATGTATTTCACTTCCAGGAAACAAAATGAACTTTTTGTGTAACTCGTATGACTTGCACTAGAAAAATCGAATCTTATTTTAGGATGCAATAAAATCAAGGCACGTTTTGAAGTTCAAATACTAACTCAAATTTAGTCCATGTTCACAATAAATTCCAAACAGGCAAAACTTAAATTAAGAAGATTCAACATAATTTAAGTAAATCATTCTTGATTCAAGTCTAATTCTCTAGATTTAAGACTTGGTTGCTAAAAAAAAGTTCGAAAATGGGCTACATTCAAGATACTTTTTGAATTTCAAGTCGTCTCTTAATTTTGTTCCATCTTAAAATAAGATTGACTTTTTAGAGTGTGAGTCAAAGCGATTTTGGAAAATTTAGATAAATATCTATATTGATTTCAAAATGACAGGTGTTTAGTGCGTTGCATTTTTTTTTAATCAGTGTTGTATTGATGAAAACCGTTATTTTATTTTCAAACTCTACAGTTTTATCCATAGATGAAATTTCTCTAAATCGATTAATTAAAAGTATGAATCATGGATATGAAAAAATCATGAAATATGCATACGAACAAGAAAAAAAAAACATGAAAAGATGCATTTTTTGTTGTTTAGTAAAATTCGAGAATTGTACAGTAAAGTATCTGATTGAAATTATTTTTATTAAGTTTCACTTATAGATTAGGGTAACCTAAAACTGTGAAGTTTTATAAAAAATAAATTGGAAGTGTACAGTTAGCAAACAATATTGATTGATTCACGTCGTCTGTGGATTTCCGTGGTGCTTTTTAGAATTCGATGCTGTACAAGTCAAAGTTATAAAAATTTTTCATTATTTTATACGTTATGGAAAAAGTAATCAATACATGAGTTTCAAGTATTTCATATAAATTATTAATTGAAGGCAATTCCTGCTATTTTTATAAGTTTCAAGTATTTCTTTGAGTCGCTTTTTTTATTTCTAGGATTTGATGCTATTGTATTAAAATATAAATGATTTTAAGTGTTTTATTCAAATTTCCCTACTAACTTGGAACCTTATGAAATCCTTATGAAGACCTTTTAGAAAGGTACCTTACAAAATCCTTGTAAGGATTTAAAGAATTTTATATAATGTACCTAAAAAATCCTTATAGGTTGATGAAAATTTTATGAGGAATTTCAAAATTTATAACGATAACGAAATTTTATACAGTTTTTTCCTTATAACGATTATATAAGGTCGCCTAAAAAGGAATGATAATTTTTTTAAGGATTTTATAAGGGTGCCTCATAAAAAATGGAAAATCTTATAAAGAGTTAAGATTTTTATAAGGATTTGATAAGGTTTTAATGAGGTTTCAAGTTAATAGGGTCTCAAAAAACAGTATTTTTTTACAGATTCTCAGAAAAATTTTTTCGCTTTTTCAGTTTTTAATTTACAATTCACAAAATTTTTTATGGTATTTTCATGAATTTATGTTCAGATTACTAGCTTAATATACTTCAGTATTCAAAGCTCTGTAAATTATTAAATAAGTTTAAAATAAATTATTTTCAGTAATAATTTATTCTTATCATTAATTGCATTTCATTTGTATTTATGCAATATTGTATGATTATGACATATTTTAATAATTGTCCAATACATTTTTAGTGTGCTATTAGATATCTCGAATTTAATACAATCACTTTGAATGTTGTTATGTGTGCCTTATTTTCATATTTTTAAAAAATTTCATCTACTTCATTTTCCATCATTTAATACATTTCCTTGATTTCCAAATTCTTTGATTATTTATAATTTTTGAAAGCATTTTCAAGTATTAGATTTCTAGTTTTTTTATACATTGTTTTTTACTGCTCTCAGAGTTCGATGCTTTGGAATACAAAATTTTATACATCGCAAATATTCTTTTAGATTTTTCAGAAAATAATAATTTTATTGTTTTGTATCAATTCAAGTCATTTTTCAGTTTAATATATATTTAATCTAACAACCTCATAATTTTTATTCCACGCAGAAAAAAATTCAAAAAATGTTTTTGTACTACTTTGAAAGCCTTCGTTGACTATAATAAAGTTCATTAATTTTTAGTAAAAATTGCAACGTTACTCTTAAAAAGTAAAAAAAAAAAACATGATTGTTAGCGGTATTTTTAACTTATGAAATCAATAAAAAATTGTTCACATACAATATAAATAGTGGAAATTTCGTATTTTTTAATGAAAAATCTTATACAAACAATGCTAAATGAGTACATTAATAACTAAATAAAATTTAAATAATTTTCATATTGCCATACAACTTCAGTATTTGGTTTTCGTTATCTCACGATATCCAGTCATACAAAAAAATGTTGGGTAACCTAACATAACAAGTGTCGTATTGATGGAAACCATTATTTTATTTTCAAACTCTGCAGTTGTATCCATATATGAAATTTCTCTAAATCGATTGATTAAAAGTATGAATCATGGATATGTAATAAACATAAAATATACGTCTAAACGAGAAAAAAAAGAAAAACATAAAAAATGCATTATTTGTGGTTTTGTAAAATTCGAAAATTGTACACTAAAGTATCTGATAGGAATCATTTTTATTGAGTTTCACTTATAGATTAGGTTAACCTAAAACTGTAAAGTTTTACAAATAATAAGTTGAAAGTGTACAGCTAGCAAATAATATTGTTTGGTTGACGTTGTCTGTCGATTTCTGTGTGGCTTTTTATAATTCGATGGTGTGCAAGTCGAAGTTATAAAAAATTTTTATTATTTTATACATTATGGAAAAAATAGTTATTACATGAATTTGAAATATTTATTATAAATTGTTAATTAAAGCCATTTCCCGCTATTTTCATAAATTTCAAGTATTTCTTTGAGTCGCTTTTTTGATTTCTAGGATTTGATGATATAGTATTAAAATATAAACGATTTTAAGAGTTTTATTCTTATTCCCCTACTAATTTTAAACCTTTTAAAAACCTTAGAAAATCCTTATAAAGACTTTTTATAATGTGACCTTATAAAATCTTCATAAGGATTAAAAGGATTTTATAAAATGGTCTTATAAAATGGTCTTATAAAATCCTTATAAGTTGATGAAAATTTCATAAGAATTGTCAAAATTTATAAGGATTACGAAATTTCATAAAATTTTTCCCTTATAAGTATTTTCTGAGGTCGCCAATAAGGAATAATAATTTTTATAAAAATTTTATGAGGGTGCCTTCTAAAAAATGGAAAATTTTATAAGGAATTGGAATTTTTATAAGGATTTTATATGGTTTATATAAGGTTTCGAGTTAATAGGGTCTTAAAAAACAGTATTTTTCTACAGATTCTCAGAAAAATTTTTTCGCTTTTTCAGTTTTCAATTTGCAATTCACAAAATTTTTTATGGTATTTTCACGAATTTATGTTCAAATCACTAGGTTAATATACTGTAGTATTTAAAGCTCTATAAATTTTTGAATATGTCTATTATAAATTATTTCTAGTTTTTAGTAATAATTGATTTTCCTCATTAATTGCATTTCTTTTGTATTCATGCAATATTACATGATTATGAGATATTTTAATAATTTTTCAATATCTTTTTAGTTGGCTATTAGATATCTTGAATTCAATACTATAAATTTGAATGTTAATTTGTGAGCCATATATTCATATTTAAAAAAAATTGTATCTACTTCGTTTTTTATCATTGAATACATTAGTTTTATTTCCAAATTCTTTTCTTCTTCATTATTTTTGAAAGCATTTTCTAGTATTAGATTTCTAGTTTTTTATACATTATTTTTCACTATTCTCAGAGTTCGATGCTTTGGAATACAAAATTTTATACATGGCAAATATTCTTTTAGATTCTTTAGAAAACAATAACTTTTTTGTTTTCTATCAGTTCAAGTCATTTTTCAGTTTCATATATATTTAATCTAACAACCTCATAGTTTTTATTCCACGCAGAAAGAAATTCACAAAATGTTTTTATACTATTTTGAAAGCCTTCGTTGACTGTAATAAAGTTCATTAATTTTTAGTAAAAATTGCAACGTTACTCTTAAAAAGTTAAAAAAAACATGATTGTTAGCAGTATTTTCAACTTATGAAATCAATAAAACATTGTTCACATACAGTATAAATAGTGGGAATTTCGTATTTTTTAATGAAAAATCGTATGAAAACAATGCTAAACGAGTACATTATTAAATAAATGAAATTCAAATAATTTTCATATTGCTATACAACTTCAGTATTTGGTTTTCCTTATCTCACGATATCTAGTCGTACAAAAAAATGTTGAGCAACTCAAAAACTCACGTCACTTAACTCAAAAATCAAACAATTGAAATTAATAAAAAACACTTCATTTTTTTCTTCTTGAACTCAACAAAACTTACTGCAAACGATCATATTTCCACGAAACGTGGAACGAAAAGTCCACACCGACTCCATATAACTCTAAAAAATAGACTGCCAATTTCCATCGAATCGGCCGTATCGTAAACTTTCGCGAATTCTCCGTTATCGCGCGAAAAGAAAAAGAAGAGCTTCTTGAGTAAGCACAGAATTGTAAAACACTTTTCGAGTAGAATTAATATTGGTTTTATCTCTGCCAGATCTATTTTATTTCCGTTTCGGTGAAATACGTTCTTGAAAGTCTTGGCCAAACCTAATTTTACACAGGGCTCACAATCTTTTAGCCCGTCGAGAGACGCGCTTTTTCACAGCCGTTATCTCGATATTGCGTCTGGGAATCGAGCTCGTCTTGATTGCTCCAGCTACTCGGGAAATCTACTGGTTTCCCGCGTGGCCGAGCCAAGAAGGAGATACTGCATTATTTTTTTGGTTAAAGAGGAAGATGTATGAAATAATGGGAAGAGTCCAGAGGTAAGTCTGGACTTAAGACTTAATACTTAATATTTAATACTTAACACTTAATACTTAACACTTAAGACTTAACACTTAATACGAAAGACTTAACACTTAATACTTAAGACATAACACTTAATAATTAAGACTTAATACTCCAGACTTAACACTTAATACTTAAGACTTAATACTTAACACTTAAGATTCAACACTTAATACTTAAGACAGAACACTTAATCCTTCAAACTTTATACTTAAGACTTAACACTTAATACCCGAACACTTCCGAACATACTCGATCATACCCGAACATTTCTGAAAATACCCGAACACTTCCGAACATCCCCGTAAACTTCCGAACATACACTAATGTCAGAAAATGTTATACTCGAACATACCCGAACACTTCTGAAAATACCCGAACACTTTCGAACATACCCCAACATTTCCGAACATTTCCGAAAATTCATGTACATTAAATGATTTCCATCCTTCTACACATTTATTTAATAAAAAAGATATGAATCTTAATTTCTTTCAAGAAAAATTCTTTTTCAAATAAAAAATATACCACAAAAAGGAACTGAATGGTGGTTGGCGCGCGAAACGTGCAGGGGGGCGAAGCCCCCTAGTGATATAATAATAAAAAAAGTCAAGGATGACTTACATTTTCTATATTCAAACTACAAACATTCCACACTGTATAAGAAATACGATTTTTTTCTTATCTGATGCATTCAACTTATTGTCATCTCTGTGAATATAGTTCTACAGTAGGAACTGAACAATACCTTATTCACCATTTTTCCGTTTTTTTTTTCTACAGATTATGATTATTTCCACATCTATAATGCGTTCATAAGAGTGATCCTCGAGCAGTGCTGCGAAAGTCTTTCAGTTACTGGATATATCTCGCCCCTCGAGAGCGGTATCGTTATACGGAAGATAATAATAGAGCGGAATCAACGATTCCGCGTGGCAGTGGTCTTTTTTCCGCGGAAAATTGTCCTCCTTTTCCTCGCCGCCAACAGAATAAATATCTCGTTTTTGTCAGCCACGCCATCGTTAATACGAATACTTCAGTTTAATACAATGCCACGTTGGATCCACTTGGTTCTCGAGTTAATATTGATTCTCCTGCAGTAATTTCTAGGCAAGTTTCGCCAAGTTTGATCACGGAGTTTAGGCAGAAGTAAATATTTTATAAACTGGCACTATACTCTTCGTTTGCGTTTATTGACGCTTGTTGAAATTTCATTCCGATACGGAAATTTCATTACCTTGTCGGGAAATATGAAATTCAAAAGCGTCAAATTTGCTGTTAAGGGCATTGAGTATTTGATACTTGCGATAGAAGAAGGTGTGGGATTTCACTTCTGGCATTCCATTGGAAAGACGAGACAAGAAGGTAAGTTACTAAGTTGAGTTTAATGTCAACTTTGTTCATCATTAGGAATCACATCAAAAATTTAAAAACTGTAGAAGTAGACGAAATTACTATAATATTTTTTCTATGTCCATCAATTCTTGTTTTTAACTTATTTTTTTCGTGTGACCAACAGAAGAAAAATTATAACTGTTACAATAAATTTTTGAAATACTTCTTGCTGTTCAGAAAAGTTCAAATTCTCTTTTTTGTTTCCCAGAATTTCATTACTTAATTCATTATTAATTCTATAAATAATTTATTTACCTATATTTACTTTTTCTTTCATTTCATCTTTATCTTTTTAGCAGAACAATTGATTTATCTCCGGGGTGATTTTAGTTTGAAATTTTCAACACCTATCAATATTAATATCAACAGTATTTTTGATTGTCATTATTTCCAAAAATTAAGAATTCTATTTCTTCTACTTCATATCTAAATTTTCAATGCAAATTCTTATAAATTTCAAAGTTGACTCAAAGATACAATTTAATAATTTTTATATTATTATATTGTTTACAGGGCATTGATTAAAGATTTTCAAGATTATGAATCATTCTTATTTACATTTATATTTCCATAATTATATTATTCATATTATTAATATTTTACATACATTTATATACTTTTTCTTTCATTTTATATTTATATTTTTTAACAGAACAATTTATTTACCTACAGGTAGATTTTAATTAAAAATTTTCAACACCTATCAATATTATTATTAACATTATATTTGATTGTCTTTATTTTTAAAAATTAAGATTTCTATCTTCTTCTACTTCATAATTCATATGTAAATTTTTTATATTAAAATTCATATAAATTCCAAAGTTGACTCAAAGATACAATTTTATAATTTTTCTATTATTATATTGTTTACCGGGCATTAATAAAAGATTTTCAAGAATTTAAATCATTCTTATTTATATTTATATTTTCATAATTACATTATTCATATTATTAATATTTTATATACATTCATATACTTTTTCTTTCATTTCATATTTATATTTTTCAAGAGAACAATTTATTTACCTACGGGTAGGTTTAAGTTAAAGATTTTCAACACCTATCAATATTAATATTAACATTATTTTTTAATGTCTTCATTTCCAAAAATAAAGAATTTTATTTTCTTCTACTTCATATCTAAATTTTCAATATAAATTCTTATAAATTTCAAAGTTGACTCAAAGTTGAGTCAAAGATAGAATTTATTCATTTTTCTATTATTATACCGTTTACAAGGTATTAATTTAATATTTCCAAGATTATGAGTCAGTTTAATTTAAGTAACTCTTGTAATTTTTGAATGATTTTTACAATTTTTGTGATGCATGTGTTGATCTGTTATCACACTTTCTCTCATTTACGTCGTAAACTTGATTTTTAATGCTTTTTTGATCAAGATTTCATGTTTGAGAGGCAATGATTGTTATGGGTCCATAATATAGAAAACAGGAAGTCGTAAAAATGCATCAAAAGGAATGGCCGTTCTTCGGCCAATTTTTTAGGAAAAATCTTTAACGAACTCTGATATGTGTCACGTCTAAATATAAATTTAAAATAATTATAAAATAGTTGAGTGTTCTTTCATGTTTCAAATATTGGAAATATTTTTCTTAGGTTTGTATAAAAAAAAATCTACAGAATATAAGTGGAATCATTTACATTGAGTTACAAAAATCGGAAAAAATGCATGTTTCATGTTTTCTGTTTTTTTTTTTCAAAAGTAATGAACCTAAACTTTTGATCGGTATTGTACATAAGAACATAACTCATTTTTCTTGTTGAATCTATTATTTATTACTACCTTGCAAATAATAAAAACACTATTCGATCGAGACACGTTAAAAAAATGCAAATCTCGTTGGAGTGAATATTAACTCGGATTTATCGAGACTGGCTAAGCTCCTGCGTTGAATGGTTCGATGACACTATCTCCAATTTGCGAGGCATCATAGAGTATATACTGGAATGATAGTTTAATAGATAGTTTTCTTGGGTATGATGGGTTGTCCGACAGAATTTAATGGCTAGTTGCGGGATGTGTGAATAATTCACCTGGTTGACCATTGATGTTGAGTGCTGTGCTACCACACTCGACTTAGGTAATTGCGACCGTGCCTTGTTTACGTCGTCGTATCCCGAAGGCGTTTAAACTAATCATGACTATTATAAATAATATCTTCGCTGTGTGTTTGCAATTGTGCCTCGTGGGTGTTCAAGTAAACTTTGTTTCTAACTAGGATTGAGAAGTGATAGTTTAATAGTATCAAATATAACATTGTATGCAACTTTAGTGGATGCAATGGAAGTAGATGCAATTAAATTGGATGCAACTTAAGTAGATTCAATTAAATTGGATGCAACTAAGTGGATGCAACGGAAGTAGATGCAATTAAATTGGATGCAACTTTAGTGGATGCAACGGGTATGGATGCAACTTAAGTGGATACAACGGGCGTAGATGCAATGAAATTGGATGATACTTTAGTAAATGCTACGGGTGTGGATGCAACTAAATGTATGGTTTTTTTTGTTTATAACCAAATACATTAAAAACATGGTAAAAGGTTTAGGTAAAATCTGCTTTTGAAACTTGTTTTTCATTTTACCAGAAGAGCCTGGTTTTTTTTAGATTGATATTCTCCCGAAGCTTCATATTGGAAATTTCTTCCATCGGATGAAAAGCAAGCCTGTGGTTAGGTATATCGATATTGTACATTGTACATGCATAATATTTCTTGTGTGTCTGTACCCTGAGGGCAAACCGCTTCAGTCAACAACTGTTGATCTACATTTTAGAGTGAAAGACGAAATATTTTTTGTTGCTTATTGAACAGTGGAAGTTCTGGTTTTTAATGAGCAAAAGATGAACAGAAGATGATTTCCAGAAGGCAATTGAAAATAGATGATAGTTTCTGAGTATGTATTAAAAAGTGATTTATATATACATATATATTTGTTATAGCTATAAAATGAGGTGTTCTTACAAATAAATTCCTTTAAATTTTCCTTATAACAAATTCATTCAAACAAATAGATTTCAGAAGAATTTCTTGGAAAATAAGTGAAAATTGATGTATAATCTAAAATAACTCATTCATGTAGTAAATCTTGAGCGTCACCCACGCTTTTACAGTGTGAAGCTATTCACGATGATTCGATGAATGATTCCCCATTGTGCAAGGGGTGATATAGGAGAGGATTGACGGGACAATTCCTTTCGCATGCAACCTTTCACAACTTCGGTGATTGAATACATGAAATTTCACTCAGATTTCCCGCAAACTTTATGCCAGACTGACAATGGTCCATCGCGAGGCGTTAAATCATGAATAGCGTCCATTCGACACGAGGTCGAACTGAGATACGATCCAAAAAAAAATCCGACCTGCTAGATTTATAATCAATAAATGAAGGATGAGAAATCAAAAGGGCCTAACCCACTTTGTGATACAGCTTATTTTCTTCGCCTATTAGATAAGAAAACCGCCTTATTGAAATGTGGGTTGGCCCTTTTGATTCCTCACCCTTCAAATAGTTTTATAATGTATTTTGAAAAATTATGTAACGAATTCTCGAAAATGAATAATGGACTACAACTTGTAACATTTTATAACAAAAAAATGATGTTCTATGTACGTATTCATAGCCACACAATTTACATATCAAAATCATAATTTAAGGGGGAGACCTACCCAAACGACTGAAATCGTGTCTCAAACTTTGTGCGTGGATTGCGGGAAAGCCATAAGTGATAGGAATTCCAAATTTTGCACAAATGAAGTTTATTCAATATACTGCAAGGTGGTACATGTGATTTTGCAAAAATATTGCCTCGTTCGCGAATCCAAGCCTTCAAAGTCTCACCTGCAGTGAAAAACGGTGGGACAAGTAGAGAAGGAACAGCTTGACCGATTTTCATGAATTTTTTTTATATTGAACCTACAACAACGCTCCATAAATTGACATTTCCCGATCTTGCAAAAAAGAGTTTGTTTAAAAAATTTTTTGCAAAAAACATCACAAAAAATCAAGTTTTTCTACTTATTTTGCTATACTTTGATTAATATTTTTTTTTTTAACCAAGAATGTCAAGTTATAGTAGAGTTAAATATCTAAGAAATTTAAATGAACATTTTTTTGGTATACTAAGTTCCCGAAGCTGTAGAAGTCCCACCGTTTGCCTCTGCAGAATGTGAAGGTGGTATTTTTACGGCTTGGATTCGCGAACGATGCAATATTTTTGCAAAACAACATATGTCATCTTATAGTATATCGAATAATAGTACATTGTGTACCTAGGAGCCGTGTTTTGCCATTCGCGGACAAGGTCGACGTTTTCTGGACGAGTCGACCGAGGCCGAGAACGGCACGGCTCCGAGGTGCACACGACTTTTTATGTTCGGGGAGCACGTTTTTTAGCGCGAGCGAATTAATAACGAAATACGCGATAAACATTTCGTTGCCCGAACCTGTCAACCGCGATTTGTTTTTGATGTGTGTGTGCGTGTGTGGTACTGTGTGCTGCGAGGGCTCGAGCGTCACAGTTCCAATCGCGTCCAAGTGCGCGATTGGTCGGCTGAATGTGGGGCGTGAGAATTCGAATTTTTAAAAGTATAGCCACCACAGCGTACATACGTTTATAATGAATATTGTTTCTATGTATATGTAAGTTATAAGCATCTTTGGGGGGGAACGGTGTTTACCCGAACGGAGGTGGGTCGAACGACGGGGGATTCGTGGGGCTTGCCCCCCTATGGGAGTTCGAAAGGGGCGAAGCCCCTTCGCGGGAGGTTCGAGGGGCGGAGTCCCCCGACGGGGTCCAGGGGCAGAGCCCTGGTAGGGTTAGGGGGGCGAAGCCCCCCGGATAAGGCAAAAATTAGTTAAAAAAAAAGAAATGAATGTAGAATAAACGAAAATTTTAGTTCACAAAAAAAGAATAATTAATTAATCAGAGTAAATAATAATTAATAATATAGTAAGAAAATACAATACGATTATATAATATATTATATAAATATAATAAATTAGATGAATTGATAAAAAATGATAAATTAAAAATAATAAAGAAATAATAAATAAATGATAAATCAATTAATTAATTAGTTAATAAAAGAAAATATTAATAATAATAAATAAATATAATAATATTTATTATAATGTCAATAATAAATAATGTAATAGTAATTAAATAATTAGTAATAGTAAATAATCAATAAGTAATCGAATAATTCATAAATAATTCATAAATAAATTATTAATAAATAAATAATAAAGAAAATAACTAATAAGTAAGAATAAATAAATAATTAGTAAATTTATTATTTATGTAATAAATGAAAGAAAATTATAATAATACTAAATTAAAATAATTATATTTATAGTAAAATTATTAATAATAAATAACAATATAATAATAAAATATAAGTAATAATAATATTGATTTATGAAATTAAAAAAAAATACCTAATTAAATGAAAAAATTTAATTTTTGAAATATCATTGATAAATAAATAAATATAATTAAATATAATATAATTTGAAAATAACCTACAATAAAATGTAATATGAATTATTTTTTTATAATAATTATTTTATAATTATATATTTTCAAATTTAATTATTATTATAAATATATTTATATTACTGCGATGTGATTCAGGGGCAGAGCCCCGGTGGGGGTAGGGGGGCGAAGCCCCCGGTTTAAGGCAAAATTCGATTTATTAAAAAAAAATATTTAGTGACAAAGAAAGTGATAAACAAATAACAATGCTGTCAATAATATTAACAATTTATTAATATTATTATCAACAAAAAGAAAAAAAAACCTAATAAAAAAAAAGATATTTAAACGGTAACTATAATTATGTTATAATGTCTGCTATATCATTGTTCACAATATACGTCATTTATAATGAAGTGTTCATACCTTATTATTTCAACATTTTTTTATTTAACGTGTTAAATTCATTAAGAATTCGCATATCCTTGACTGTCGTCGTTTTTCTTTTTTTTTTCTCTCAGCCGCGCATTAAAAAAAAAAAAATGCAAAATCACTGCAGTAACCGTAACTGTACTTTTAAAAATTCGAATTCTCGCGCCCCACATTCAGCGGACCAATTGCGAACCTGGAAGAGGACGCTCACAGTTATTGGTCGAGTCAGTGGGAGAAGCAGCTGCTAGCAGACAGCTGTCTCCTAGCAGACAGCACT
>JAPYZL010145351.1:0-26070 GCA_030522825.1 Platygaster orseoliae
TTTCATGTTACGAGCTTCTTTAAGAATTCTGTGAAAAATTAGTTGAGAAACAATTGGTTAAGAATAAACTTTTAAAAGTCATGAAAAATGTATAGCACGACGTTTACTCGATGTTTCAAGTCTTAACCAACATTCTATAGCAAAATGAAATTTTCCGCAATAACTTTTAATTGAAGGGCATTTCTTGTAAAAAGCATTATATTTTTTGTTTCGCTTTTGTTATAATCTCAAAACTCTGTTTAACTGTTGGTTGAAACATTACAGAAAACAAATTTTTTCCACCTATGTTTGAAATTTTTTTTTTATTTCAGGGACTCAAATCGTGATTTTTGCGCCGGTGCGTAACGCAAAATCACGATTGTAGAGTCTTCAACATGAAAAATTATGTTCGCACCTTAAGCAATCGTAGATTTAGGCTCAGACAATTTTACGTCTCGACTTCGCCTCGCCTTCAAAATCTCGTCTTCGCCAAAATGGACTTTTTACTCCCAGGCACAAAAACAGCTATTTTTCATGAGCTGTGAAAGTTATGAGTAATTCAAAAATGCTTGAAAATGTTGTTCAATGAAATTCGACCAAATCTATCTAAATTTCAATATCAAATTTTTCAACATTTTATCATTTTCGACTGAGAGAGAACCTCACGCATATAAAGTTGGATAAGAAATTTTTTTCGGCTCAATAGAAGGGCATTATTTAATCCCCTAAATTAGACAAATGTATAACAATTCTTCTAGAAAGATTTTGCTGAAAACTAGGGAAACGTGTAAAATATAATGGAAACTTTCAAGTTACCGAAATAATAAACCTGGAACTGAAATCGATCAAAAGTTTAGAACATAAAAAGGAATGCGGTTTTTACGAAAAAATTATTATCAATCATAAATTCCAAAAATTTTTATTACCATATATGAATCACATAATATTGATGAAACAGTAGAATATCAAAAAAAACTGTATATTGATACATTTTCCATAAGACAAAAATTTTTCATTCATTAATGAATTATTGATGAATCATTTCTTAAACCATGGTTCATACGAATTCGTAAAAAATTTTCGCAGGACACTTTCAAAATGTTAAGAAGTGAAAAACAATTTTCCTGCACATATTTCCTACAATCGCAAAAAGCTTGAGTTCATAGTCATCTCGACGAATGTCACAATGAGTTCATAGTCATCTCGACGAATGTCACAATTCGAAAGAAAATTGTGTCACAAAAATTCCCAGCATACCTAAGTATTATAAATTTTTTAACATCATATATATAAATATATATTAATAAATAAATAAATGAATTTTAACATCATATATATAATAATTGAAGTTGTTACCTGGCTCAACTGAATGCAAGCCGTGCGTGCCAGCGATCGTTTTGCACTTTTCAAAACGACTTTTGAGAAACTTTTCTGATTCTTCATAATCTTTCGTGCACCTGTACGTCATTGACATATTTTTCAAATAAGATTTTTTGCTGATGTGATGATAAAAATGATTGACAAAGTGAAGTTTTTTTTATACTTGTATTGTAAAATAATTGAAAAAAAAACAACAAATTATTATTATAAACAATAAAGAACAAAGCCAAGTTGTAAAATTCAAGTGTTAACATGAACAAATAAAAAGTCAAAGTGCGCGCACTAACTCGCTCGCTGCAACGCGCGGGGTATATTAAGAAAATTCATTACACCTACAATTTTCATTTCTCCACTCCAAAATTTTTGCATGCATATTGATAAACATTTTTTAAAAAGTTATAAAAAAAAATCGATACAAAAATAGTTCCAAGTTTGGAAAAAATGAATTTGTTTATAACAATGCACTATATTGTTAAAAAAAAACAACGGTAGGTGTGCTATAGTTTTCTGGAAAGCTTGCACGCCTAGGCACAATTTATTAAGGTGCAAAAGAAACATTTTATCTTCAAAACTGTTTTACAGTTTGCCATAAAAAAAAGTTTTTTTACAGACTACGAAACTTCAAAAAATCATATTTCGAAAATTTCAAGTATCACATTGAAAAAAAAAATACGTGTCGATTATTTTCGATCTGAAAACATGAAAAAAAATATTTGGTTGGAAAAAAAATTTTGACTGTAAATCTCCCATGAAATGACCCATATATAAGCATGTCATACATTATCTAGTGGGGAGAGCATCGAATCTAGTGGAAATCGAACCGAGGCTTAGTGGGAGAACGTTTGACCGATCTGGCAACACTGGATGACACAGTATTCAAAAATTTTGGAAGAATAGATCATCTCTTTTCACATTCGGAGTAATAGAATTTCAAGCGACGAGATGCTTTCTGTTGCAAGAGACGTTGCTCACTAGTGCTGATTTTGTCACATTTGAAGTGTGCAGACCTTGAGCAGCTATCACAAATTGCTGCTTGATTTGGATCGATGGAATCCTCACAAACTAAGCACACATGTTGTTCCTCATTTCTAAGTTTTTCGATTTCGCGGCTTGGACTTTTTTCACTTTTTTCACTTTGCTTGACTTACTCATCTTTCAGTCGGGAGCGATTTCAATGGTAGTTAGTCAATACTTTCCGCACGAAAAATTCACTTTGAGTAACAAACTTACGGGGCTATCGAAAAACGTGCATATCACTACGACTCTCAGTCGAAGACTTTTATGTTCGATAAGATAAGAATTTCGAGTTCTGGCGAAGCATTACGAAGCCTCAAACCGGCCGAGGGTAGGGGCGGCTTGGGGAAGTAAAGAGCATTTGACGTGACGCATCACAGTGTATTATTTTCAATTTTTAATTGCGGCAACCGATAACGTCGCAGAATTTCACAGTGGCAACCAAATTTTTATTAATGCAAAATTTTACGCCGCGTGAAATGATATGCATCTCGTCTTTTAGCTTAATGGTCCGGAAAAACTAAAAATATTTTTGCGAAAACATAGGGCTGAAAATTTGCTCGTCAACTTTAGAATCAGCAACCAGGTGTCATTACATTAAACTGATCAAAAACTAGCTCTCTGTAGCTTTGGGTCGGGAAAAACGAAAGTGGAAACCATGTTGTTAAATCATTCATGGTCATCAAACTATTGAGAAATTTTAAATTTTCACTTTATCCTGATAGGCACGTTTTTCCGAGTCGGCTCTTGTTGTCTGTTATATACAAAAGGAGAAATAAGTCAATACAATAAATTTTCTCGTATAACATATGTTTTTCTTCAATCAGTTCATAGAATATTTTTGACGATTGATAATTAGTAATTATCATTACAAATGAACTTTGTATGAAATATTTACGCACTTGCGGTGAACTATCTAGCCAACCCCCCCCCCCCAATCCCCCGCCCTCCATTTATAGGCCCCTTAATTAAATAATTCCAAAATCGAAATATTTCGGATAAGGACACTTAAAAAAGTTGAGTTTTTTCGTCGATAGGCAGAAAAATTTATGGATGATGAAAAATTTGTTATGCAAGTGCAAAAGTTGTAACCTAACTTGAAGACGAGGGGTGCAATAATCATTTATTTATTGAGAAAATTTATTGTTTCGACTTATTTCTCGTTTTGTATTTAACAGACAACATATAAGAAATTCACGTAGAGGTCTGAAATTTTTTCATAGCTTCTTATATTCGTCGACTATCATTTACCACGTCAAACTTTTTTTTCAGTGCATGGGGTGCTTGAAAAAAAATTAAGACCGTATTGAAGACGAAAACCCATGTTATTTAGAGGGGACAAACGACGGCTCTACAGGCACGGGTCAATATTGGATTAAAAATCTGAAAAAAATTGAGTAATGTTTTTTTAATTATTTTTAACCAATTTAGGGGGCGGCACGGTCAAAATTCCACCAAAGCCATTTTAACGACCACCCTTATGTGTATTCTTATCACTTAATAATACCTCCATTCTTCATATATAATCTTTGTACATAATAACTGTAGCTCTCCCCTTATCAGCTTTGGTAACAAATAAATTTTTATTAGCTTTAAAAAATGCAATAGTAATTTCAAAATTACGTAAGATAAATCGCTCATAGAACTTCACATGTGTATATGAACGAAAATATTTCGAAATCTTAAATAGTACTTTAGTTCTAATTTCATTCTTCATTTTTGATCAAAGAAAAATAATTTAGTCTCAAACTCCTTAACAAATTCTATAGGATTGATGTCTTTGTGAGACACGAGCGGAAAATTAAATTTGTCCCCAAGAGAAAGAATAAAGTGAACGAATTCCGGTAATTTACCTTTAGTCAAATTAGAAAAGAGTGGATTTTACTTTAGCTGTTAAAATTATCGTCAGTCGTCAGAAAATGTCTGTACAAGTCACGCTGTTTCTTAGTCTTTCTGAGAAAGATTTTTTAAATATTCTGAATGAGGAAAAAGTTTTATAATTTGACGACGGTCATTTTTAGCCTATTCCACTGAACGACTCATTCAGAATGATGTACGGGTTTTGACGATTTATTTAGCAAGTAATTGACGATTTTATTTTGTCCTTTTTTTGATGATTAGACATTGTTATTGTTAAAGAATGTTTTTTAAAGATCCTGATGAGGGCCCCATGAGTGCCCGAAATATCGATTTCACAATAAACTTTTAAAATTGGGACTATAGTTCCGAGTGATCATTTTCCATACTTGATTGAATGATTCAAATATTATTTATTGCTTAATAACCAGGGAAGAAAAAATTAAATACTGAATTAAAACATATGATTTTCATATGCAATAATTTGGTTGTAATTTTTGATAAAGAATCAGTTTTTTCGTTTTTTCACCAACAGTTTTTCATAACTTTTCTATAAAAACAATTTTTTTCGCTATTTATGTTCATAACTTTCTTTCAAAATTTGAAAACTTTCAAATTTTTCAAACGTAAGCTGAACGTAATAATATAATGACATCAAATTATGAATTCGTATTACGAATAGTCGTGGTTTGTAAAGAAACCTTACTCGTTCGTATATCATTGGCTTTTTTTTATCAAGAAACGCGATTTTTCAAGAATTAAAGAAATTTGATCAAAGAAATACGCGATCTTTGAATTTCATTTCCTTTAACCAAATGAAATGGTAGCGATAATTACATTTGTATCGAAATCATCTGCCATTTTCCTTCAATATACATATATCATGGTTTTGTCTTGAATTATTTGACACTTTTGAAAATTTATTTATAATAATTAAGTATCTGGTCGTCTGTGATTTGATTTATATTTCCGTAGTTTTTTCATAAATAATTTGTTCTGCCTGGTCATAACACTCATACTTTGTTAATCTTAAAAAAAACGAATTGTTATTTGCAGAAACTAGTTTCGCCAATAAGATGAACTCGTAGGATATTCGTTGTTCTGATGAAAAAGAAAGGAGTTTTCCAGTAATGCTGCTTACATTTGAAACTCGTATAGATCTTATCAAGTAAAAAAATTATCTGTGCTGTTATGTATCCATCTAGAATAAAGTTGTGAACAATGTACAGCAATCGAAGAACATTTTTAACTCTGACAAAAATAAAAGGATTATGATTATGTGTGATTATGAAGTATAGTATTATGTGACTAAGATTTCTTGCTTTTTTTGCAGTTTTTTAACTTCATATGGTTTTATAGCGTTTTTTATTATTCTCAAAAATTTATAGAAATATTTGCACTTAACAATCAATAACAAAATAAGGAATTTTTTGGACTTGAATAAATTGAATAAACTTGATTTCGTGTTCCATTTTTGTATTTCCCGTAAACAAGGGTTTTCCTCCAAAGAAATAAAATGTAATCTTGCAAAATAGTATTGATTTCGGCAAAAATTTCTACAAAATTATCTAGAAAACTACTACACTCTGAACGTTGTTCATTAAAATATTTTTTTCGCATTTCTTCATTTCATGTAGTTGCCATATTTTGTTTTTCGATCTGTCACACGCGGAATTTCAGGCTCTTGTGTCACCGGTTGCCTGCGATCGAAATCATCTGGAGTTGGTGCTTGGAAAAGTCCTGTCGAACAAATATTAAAATAAACAATAACGTTTATTTAAATTATATTTAGAGTGCGTTCCGAAAGTCAACTGAGTTCAACGCGCGCATTAATTTTGTACCTAGAAAAACCTGCGCGATTTGAACTTTCATCCAACTTTCGGACTTTCGGAACGCACCCTTACTGTTTTTTTGAATGAATCTAAATTACTTATTAGGATTATTGGATTTCTCATTCTCTGGAGGTACATTGGTGTCCCACATACTAAATAAAAAAAACGCATCGTAGCTTGACATTTATCGTTTATATTTCATGTTTAACAATAATTAGGTCATAATATTGATTGATTGGTGAGAAATCCGCAAATGAGAGAAGAGTCAGAGAAAAGTCAGATTTAAGTCTGACCTCACGTTTACTAGGGATATATAGCTATATACCAGCGAAACATTTTTAAAGCAATAAAAATAATAAATATAGCTAACAATGATACATAATAAATAATAAATAATATAGCTAACTACGAATTTTCAAACACTATAGCATTAAGTACTTGAAATATGTGTATTATGATTTTTTTAAGAATCTTCCAAAAGCTGATGTTTAGAAATCCATGAAAAGTCGGTTGAATAGTGAAAAAACACTAACAGTATAAGAAAAAAAGTCCTAATTTTTGTTACTTGAAAATAACAAAAATTCAATTCCATTACATTTAATACGGACATGAAAAAATGTGCAACTCTGGACTCCAAAGAACTGGAAAATCGTACTCTCGCGACCACATCTTCAAGAATTAAAAATTATCAAATCCTGAAGAAAACACGTATATATTTTTTCGAAAAACACCCTCCGAAAATTTGTTCTGCCTACGCCTCTGCAGAATCTGATGAAAAATTTTCCATACTCTAGATATCATGTAATTATTTCAGAATATCCTCGGATCACGAAAAATACTTGGATCCGCTTCATGTGCTTTGACCTAGGACGGTAATTTAGCAATTAACGAAAAATTCCCCGTTCAATAATGAAGGCCTTCCGTCAAAACGTCTGGGGCAGCTAGTATAGTTGCATTATAATAATAATATGTAGTATAAAACTACACACGTACCCATACGTATGTAGATAAATACGTATGTATGTGCCTATAAGCAGCAAACAGCGAGGGGAGGACGTACGAGACTCAACTTCCCACGCTCCAAGTCACTGAGCGAGCGATCGCGGGGAACGAGCCGAGAACCGTGAAGGAGGCTCCGCATTCCGATCTCCCATTATCTCGTATTATTTCATTGTCCGCCATCGCACTGATGAGCCCGGCAAAGGCCAATATTTAAGGATCTAGGATTCCGCCGATTTCGCGAAAAAATCCGATACCTCGCAATTTCGAATGGCAGAAATCGCGCTTCGTTCTCCCCGAGCGTTCCGGGAAATCATTTGAATGTTTCGAATGCGTGTTGGGAGACTTAGAAGCAGCATCACGCGCTACTTAATGAAATCGCGGATCTATGGATACCGGCGATTACGGTTTTAAATCGCTGCCAATTTGCGCGATTGCCGGTTTCGTTTGCTTTTTTTTCGACGTTCGAGTCAGCGCGAGAAAAAGCGAGGACGGTGAAAATCGTGACAAGTATGGACTACTCTGTGAATGGTAATCGATTGGTTTTTTGGCTGAAAACCATAGGCAAATTTTCTTAGTGAGGTTTCAAAGTGGAAGAAGGGGTGAAATTCTGGATGGGAAAAAGAACCAAAATTGTAGAAACTAGAGCTTTCGAATCTCGAAATTTCTCTTAATTCACATTATTTATCAGTATTTTTAGGACTCTAATGATATTTATTTAAAGTTTAAAAATTAGTGACGGTTTTTGTGATGAATTATACATTTTCTTTATTTTAAAAAATTTTGCGTGTGTAGAACACAGTTTCTTGGGTTTTAAGACATTTTTAAAATCTGCCACAATTCGCATTGTCTATCAACATTTTCGGAAATTCCAAAAATTTTTCCGAATATTTGGGAACCATTGACAATCTTTGGGATTTCAATGTTTTTTAATTTTTACTAAGAATTTTTTGCATTTTAAAATAATTTTTAAACTCGTTATAATATTTTGTAACTGTTTGATACTTTCAAGTTTTTCAGATTTTTCTTTACAAATTAATTTAAAATCTTGCATTTTTTGGAGAAATATGATGATGAATACAATCCAAAATATTGTATGAACCTTTTCGAACACTTCACACATTTTATGAATTTTTTCAAATTGTTGTCCATCTTTGAGATCTTAAATGTTTCTTGATAATTCAAATTTGTTAATATTAAAACATAATACAGACTATTCTAAACTTTCGATATTTTATAAAAAATGGCTCAGACTCTTACAATTCTTCGTAATTTTTATTCTTTCTCAGTTTTCCGAATTTTCGCTCAAAAATTTAAAAAAATCATGCATCTCTCAAACAAATATAAGAAAGATCAGAATCAAAAAAACTTATGCTCCTTTTCTGAAAATTAAATAATTTTTTATAATCCTCGTTAATTTTTAATATTTTAAATGATTCATACTTCCAAATTTCAAATATAATACTAACTATTAAAAACTCATCAAACTGATTATGAGTTTTCGTTATTTTTAAATACTTTCAAGATTTCCAAATTTTCATTAAAACATGAAAAAACTTTGTACATATTTCGAAGAAATGTGAAATTGAACACGATCTACAAATTTGATAAACATTTTCATGAACTACAAATTATTAAAATTTTTTGGAGCTACTTACAATCCTCAAGAATTTTTAATTTGTTCTAAATTTTCGGAATTCCTAAAATTTTGAAGATAATACAAACTATATAAAATTGTCTTGTACTTTTCTGAACTTTCAAGAACATTTTGAAATATTCCAAACTTGCAATGTAATTTATTTTTCAACATTTCATAAATTTCGAAGAAAATACGAAATATATAAACTTTCGAACTTTTATAAAAAATGTTCTCACGTACTAGAACTTTTTGTGCTTTTTCGATACTGTTAAAGTTTTCCAGATTTTCGTCGAAAAATAAAGATGGTTTTTTCATTCAAATCACAATGAAATATCGTGAAATTATGCTAAATTACAAAAAATAATAAATCTGGATTGGATGACAATTTCAAATTTCATGATATTACACACAGAAAATCGCAACAAACCATTGGTGAAAAGCACATACATATGAGAAAACATCAGGCCTAGATTTACATAAAGAACCACATTTTTTGGTGGCGGCGAATTTCGAAGGTCAAAAGATTTAGTGACAAATCTCTAAAAAATCCATTAGCCATTATTTTTATGGAAAGTGACAGACGATGACGGATTATGAAAAATCTTGATAAATGACAGTCAATCATATAAATTCATGGGAAATCATGTTCGGATGACTGACATAATTTCCAACATGAAAGAACAGCTGGCTGACGATTTTGGCCAACATTCCTATCCGTGCACAGCGAGAGGCACTTGAGTTTGTAGCAGGAAAAGATGGCTCGTTTCCTTGCATTGTCTCTGTCGCGGTTTGAAGACATGGGAGCGGATGTCGAAACGTACGCTCCATCAGCTTCATTCGCATGCAGAAAAAGAAACGATTTCGCGCTAGAATTTCATCGTTTTCATTCAAAAACCTCCAATCTATTGATGTATGTACAAAAATAGTAATATCCTAAAACAACTTTAAGTTTTCCCATAAAAATGCCGTTAAAATCATATTCAGGAAAGCGAGAATCTTGAATCTAAAAGACTTTGAACAAAAAAAAAAAAAAAAAAAAAACAAATCTAGATAGTTGGAAAAAATATCCAGAAAATGTGATTTTTATACAGAGTAAATTAACTTGACCGCAGCTTCCGTAACTTGACCGCAGCTTCCGACAAACTTAAATTCCCAGATCATGATTTTTTTATTCTACTTTATTTCCGTATCATAATTTTTCCTCAACCCTTTTTTATATTAAATATTTTACGAGTGTCATATTGATGTTCTATTACTTTTTTCCAAGTCTGCACACAAGGCAGGCATGTAGGAAGTAGAGGGTTTTGGGATTTCAAACCCCTCCCGAAATTAGATTAAAGTAATTACTATTTCATGTGAAAGTAAAAAAAATTAGAAAAATTAACTTAAAAATCAATAGAAGTGAAAAAATAATTAAATAATGCTGCGATTAATTAATAATAATGATTTTAAAAATAATGAAAATAGGTCAAGATTATCAAAAATGTACCTGCTCAAATCTAGAGGACGTAATGAATGGTTTCTGTAAGTTCTCAAAATTGAATAGAATTCAAGATTCTTTACTTGACTTACTCGATAATAACAAAAATTCTGGTTTCATGAGAATTATAATTATAAATTCTTGACTGGGATAACCTAGAAAAAATAAATTTCAGAAATAAAATTGTTTTGACCGAGTAATTATTGAAAAAAAATTAAATTTACGAAAATTTTGAAAATCTTAGAAACTCTAAACTCTGGATCTTTGAGCTCTAGAAATTAGAATAGAAATTCATCAAAATACCAAAAAATTTTCCAAATCATAAACAAACTGAAAAAATTCTAAAAGTTCAAGAAGAAGAAGAATGTAGAATGTATGAAGAATTATAATAAATAGAATTATAATATCTATGAAGAGTTGTATTCTGAAAAATCCAAATAAATACATACTTCTATACAACTTGAAATTCTAGACCATCGAATTCAGAAGAAACGTTTGAAAAAATCTATAGTAATACAAAAGTAAATAAAAATACTATAAAACGCTTCAAAATCTTATAAACACTTTGAATAGTACGAAAATGTAAAAAATCTATAAGATATCAAAATCTACGTAGATCTATTATTCCCAGACATCTTTAAAAATACTAGAAATCTATAAATTTATACAGCAATCTATAAATACATTAGAAATATACAAAAAAACTAGAAACTCAAAATTGTTATGAATTTCAATACTTTAGCATCGAATTCTAGAAATCAGTAGAGGGGGAATCATAAAATTCCAAGAAATCTATAAGAATATGAAAAATACGACAAAATTGTATAAATAACATAAAATACGAAAATTTCTGAAATTCCTGAAATATCTAAAAAATCTATTTTTTGAAGGACTGTAGGATTTTCAATCTTTGTTGATATAGTTTCGGTAATAAGATTTTTCATTTCCACGAATTTCAGAATTTCAAAGTGATATAAATTTTTCATTCCAGGGTCGAACATTTTTCATATACATTTTCAATATAATGGAACTCGATTTTTGTCATTTTTCAATCTCTGAGTTTAGAATTTCGTCTCAGTATTTTTCATATTTCCTCATTATTTGTACAACTCCAAAGGTTTTCTGATATTATGAATATTATGCATTTCTATCTAATTTTCTTAAATACGATGCTCGAGAAATCAAAGTGTTCTAAAAGTTTCTAATATTTTTATGGATTTCTAAAAAAATAATATCCATACAGACTTTTCCAAAAAAACCCTCCCGAAAATGTTTTCTGTCTACGCCCCTGACACAGGAAGTTACACTTCCTTAGGAAAGGGTTTTCGGATTTCACTATAGTGTAACCAGCTCTGTAATATACACCTGAATAAATGATGATGACGATGATTGATGAAAGCAGTCATTCACGATCGAACGATAACGTCGCGATTGTAATGCAAGGTAGATAACTGGAATGCCGCTGAAAAATTCAAGTGATAACGTAACGAACCGCAAGCGATATCGGGGATTTCTAATCAACGTCGGCGGTCTATGGACTCGGTCGATGCTCGATTCTGCGTGCCCCATTACGGAGATCGATGCGAGCAATTCCAAGTTGGTGCACGCGTTTGATCGACATATCGAGGAGTGCCGCCGCCGCGACTTTCGAAACGCGCACACTTTCATACAATATAGTTGCATCAACATTTGTCCTGCTCAACAACAATTGGTGTCAATGCGTGAGACCACTATTGCTCGTTGTTCGGAAAAGAAGGAATGCTTGAGAGGTTGACTGGTGCGGCGATTCTCGAGATACTGATTTTTCCACGTGTTATCGATCGCGAATGATTGAAATTCTAGAATTGCATGGGTTGTCGATCATGCCAGGATTGAGATTTCTTTTGCGTAATCGGTTGCGAGATTGGGCTGGTAGGAACGATTTCTTCGGTGAATTGTACTCAGAGTTCACTCTGAAAATTGAATCTTATTTTAAGACTCAACAAAGTCAAGGCATGACTTGTAACTCAAATATTACCTTAAGTTTGTTCTATGTTTACAATTACTTTCAAGCGGGAAAGCCTGGAATTAAGAAGGTTTATCAAAATTTGAGGAATCATTCTTGATTTTGGACACATCCTCTTGATTTAAGACTTGCTTGCTTCAAAATTTATTCTAGCATGGTCTTAATTTAAGATGGTATTCGAATTTCAAGTCGTACCTTGATTTTGTTGCATCTTGAAATAAGATTGACTTATTAGAGTGCATTCTAAAAATTTAATTTAATTTTAAGATGCAACAAAATCAAGTCGCGACTTGAATTCGAATATTACTTAATATTTAGTATATGTTCACAATTATTACTTTCAAGCAGAAAAGCCTGGAATTAAGAAGATTTATAAGAATTTGAGGAATCATTCTTGATTTAAGACACATCTTCTTGATTCAAGACTTGCTTTCTTAAAAATTTATTCCAGAATGTACGAAATTTAAGACGGCATTCGAATTCCAAGTCCTGACTTATTTTTGTTACATCTTGAAAAAAAAATTGACTTTTCAGAATGTATTTTGACACAAATTGTCACAACAAATTTTATTTGGCAGCATTAGCTTTTTTTCTGTTTTTTTCTCTAAAAATTAAATCTTATTTTAATATGCAACAATATCAAGGTATGACTTGAAATTCAAATATGGCCTTAAATTGAGTCTATGTTAACAATAATTATTTTCAATCGGGCAAGTCTTCAATTCAAAAGATTTCTCATAATTTGAGGAAATTAATCTTGACTTAAGACACATCCTTTTGATTTTAAACTTACTTGCTTGAAAATATATTTTTTTAACGATATACTTAAATTTTGTTGCATCTTGAAATAAGATGGGCTTTTTAGAGTGAAAATCATGCTGCACCAACTACGTAAATATTCTCAAAATGCTCCTTTCTTTACTTTTATACACTCACAAAATTGTATCTTCTTTTAAGATGCAACAAAATCAAGGCACAACTTGAAACTCAAATATTACCTTCAATTCAGTCTATATATCACAATAATTACTTCCAAACGGGCAAGCCTTAAATTAAAAAGATTCATCGTAACTTGAGTAAATCATTTTTTATTAAAGACTTGTTTGTTTGAAAATAAATTTGAACAAATAATAACTTCAAGATCATTTGTGAATTTCAAAACGTGCCTTAATTTTGTTACATCTTATTCTAAGATTTACTTTTTTAGGGGCGGCAGATAATGTGAGTACGATGAGTAACTCCACACACCTGGAAAATTCTGGATGGCAAAACGACCAAGAATATTCACGTGAAAATGCATCGATTTACAAATTCTGTAAACGTACAATGTTAAAAATTTTCTTACATTTCATACACTTTCTATTCAAAATGTATTAAAATGTACTTGATATTTCATAAGCCAGCTATTTGAAACGTACGTTAGGTGAACATGTTTGAAAAATGAATAATTTAGAAACACCCACTTGAGTTTAATGCACTTTCCATAGTTCATGTATTAAAATGTACCTACCTGAAATTTTATGAAATAGATATTTGAACCATGAATAAAATACACATCTATTAAATGCGTTTTACCTCGAGACACCTACTTGATTTTTATACATTTTTCACACATAGTATTTAAAATTTGTCTTAGATTTCATGCAACCAGTATCTAAAAAAAGTTCAGTCTCAGTTGCTTAAAAAATTACCTGACTAATGCAAATCCCATATGAAAGTTCATTTTTTTTTTAATGAGGTATGTTCTAATACACATGAGATTTCATACACTTAGTCTTTGAGATAGAAACTAATTGACGTACATTAGAAGTATATTTTTTAACACCCTCTCATTCAATTTTGTTCATTTTTCATATACAACACACTCGAGCATATAACTTTCAGACACTCGTATATGAAATTTAATACATTGAGTTACATTAAAAAGTATATAAAATCTTGTGCACTGTACTAAATGCAAATTAGATAAAACATGCATTAAATGAATGTAAAAGAAAATTACATTCAAATTTTTTTGTATGATTCTAATACATCAATTTACCAAATTCAATTCACAATTATAATTTAAATTGATGTCACGAGTTTAATGTAAATATGTATTGATTTCATGTACAGTTTCAAACACACATGATGTATTAAATTGAAGCAACCCATATATGAAAGTTATATAAGCGTATATATATTTTGTATACTTTTAATGCATTATTAATACAGGGTATGTATGTAATGGGCGTTATACAGTTTTTCTTAAATTTAAGACAAAAATTTTGAACAGTGTAAAACACATGCATATATTTTTGCATTTCTCTAATAA
Source organism: Platygaster orseoliae (assembly GCA_030522825.1). Lineage (NCBI taxonomy): Eukaryota > Metazoa > Arthropoda > Insecta > Hymenoptera > Platygastridae > Platygaster > Platygaster orseoliae. Next base: position 14,500 of record JAPYZL010145351.1, read on the forward strand.
CTATCAAGATACGACCCCCACCCCTCTCGCCGCCTTAAACCATGACCATTAACGAAACCTTTTCCTTCCAACTTGTCAAAGCTGCTTCGAACGAAATCAAGCCACGATTGCGCCAAATTCGTTGTAGCATGTGAAGAATTTGTTGGCGGTAAACACGAGACAAGTACATGACGAAGCAGATGGTGCGTTTTATGTTATTAGTAGTACTAGTCGGAGGTCGGTCGCGCGACGAAAGACTTGAAATGCGGGGGTATTGCCAATCGAGGCACGTGTTATCTATCCATCGTCATGAGTTACGACGAGTACAGAGCGTCGCGGCGGTGGTGCTGCTGCTGGCGCACGTTCTGCTTTGCTAGTATTCCGATCCTCTTCCCCCTAAACAGGACGAGGACAGGAAAACACTTGGCGAGAATCGTTAATTACCAATGCCATTGTTCTTGCTGCGCGGATAGCCCACGCGTGGCCGCCGAAGGAGAATACCAATTAACTCTGCACCCGTTTAATTATTCGTTAATATCACTGCTCGAATTTTTCCTCGCTCTTTCGGTCACTTAGTCAATATCCAAATCACGTGTCTGGGAGCGTCATTGCAACGTACTCAACGCGTTTTGAACACGCCCAATTTTTGCGACCTTGAGAATGTTGGTTACGTTTCATGTAAATTTTCATTCATTCATTTTCATTTTCATATAAATTTTGAGTATTTTATAGATTTTTAAGAAAACAATATCGACACACATTTTTTCAAAAAACCTATCCCGAACATTTTTCTGCCTACGCCCCTGAGCAAAGGAAAATAAATTGATTGATATATTTGAATAAATAACTATCAATCAAAATGACAGCTCTGCGAGTACACATTTCGAGAATTAGCTGATAAAAGGTATAAAATAATTAATGAGTAAAGAAACACTCGTAGAATTATGTAACATTAGCTCTTAAAGAAATGTTTGAACGATTTTTCAGTAATGATTATTGCAAAGTCGGGCAACGTGATAAATAATAAGCTGCTCATTCAAAGAAAGCGCATGAGTGATTTCGTTGCACGAGCTGCAGGACTAGTCGCCGCCGCCGCCGCCGTTTAGAAATGAAATATATATGCGGCGTCTAAACGCAACGATATATCTTGCTCCGTTTCGCTACCAACAATTGAATTGCGTGAAAAGTAATGTTCTAGAATATTTATGAAACAACCATTTCCACTTGATAAATCATCGGCCCCTAAATTACGTTTAATCACGCACGTCATCGGTTATTATAAACTTCGTTATAAGCTACAGTCGATATTAGTTTAATTTTAACCCGAGAATTGAATTTCTAATTTTTCAATAAACTTTCAGAAAATTTCTAAAATATTGTAAAAGCTTCGATGAAATAGAAACAGAAAAATTCACTTATGGTTACCGGAAATCCCACTTAATTTTTAAAACTTTATTAACAAAAATGCTTACTCTCTCGATTTGAATAAGTAGAAATCTACGAATTATAAGTGGAATTTTACAAATTGAAAAAGAGAAAATTGAGCCTCTAAAAATTACTGTTTATTAATTATAATCAAGTATAATTGTTTTTAGTATACTATTTATATTTATTTAAAAAGTAAAAGAAAAAATTACTTTATTCCATATATGTGGCGTGGACTGAGAAAACCTACCTAACAGCACATTCCTTTAGGCTTACTTTCTAATCCTCTTAGACCTAATGATGCGCCTAATGGAATGTCATATATTGAATTTTACTTATTTGATCGGCGACCATCAAATTACTTTTTGAAATATATTAATTCATTAGTCATTCAAACAATTCTACTAATTGGATAGTAGAATTTGAAACTACTAATGTGAATAGTGAAAATGTCATTAATCACGTTAATAATAAATTCACTAATTGTTCAGTCCTTTCAAAAATTTCACTAATTGAAAGGTAAACTTCTAACTAATGTAATAGAATTTGACTATTTCTTCAGCTAACTTGTAGAATTCCACTAATTCGATGATGAATCTCTCACCTAATAATTGAATTAGTAAAAATTTCACTAAACTGAGAGAGTATGAACTGAAATTCGGAAAATTTTCGAAATTGTTTCTTATTCTCTTTTGAGGAAAATATTTAAAACTCCTTGTGATCATTGAATGCGAGTTGTAAGGTGGAACAAGGTCTCGAGAGTTGCACAAACGAGGGGAAGAATCGTGCTACTTGGGAGTAGGAGGCAGCTAGTATTCAATAGTTGTGGTATGTACATCACTTCCGGTTGAGTGACGTTACATCCGTCCTGGAGCGTAGAAGAAGACGAAGAGAGGCAGTAGGAAGGAAACAGAGCGGAAAAGACTAGCGGAGCTAGTGGCTCAGCTTACCGCAGTAGTATTGCACACTACACATATGGATAAGCGCGAGAATTACACTTGAGAACTCGCCGGGAACCGGAAATGACCGTGGGCTTTCTCGCGTTTCGGTCGCGCCGGAAATTCGTTTTTACCTCGTGATTTATTATACCCCCATTATTATGAACAGAGTTGATAAAAATACGCCCGGAAAACAATAAAAAATCCATGCAAATATGCAAAAAACATGGCATAAATATGCCGAAAAATATTCGCAAGAAATCAATTATGTAATATGCTTAAAAAAATCACAAAAGTTGAAAAATATGCGTTTTAATTAGAAATTACAAAATTGAATTATATGTATGACATAAATGATCATTTTTATTCATTCAACGTCAAATCCAACATGTCAGGTAGAGCAAATTATAATATGTTTTCGCAAATTTTCAAACACTTTCAAATAAAAGGGGATGTCTTTCTTTTAATAAATTTTTTATGTCTTTCAGCTGTTCCAAACAAGTCTACAAAATCTTTATGATTCCTGACCGAATTCGCTATCAACTTCAATTTTTTCCAGCAAACGGAGAAAGTATGCATGAACTAACTTAAAGTGTGAAAATATGCATACACGTTAAAAAAAGCCGAAATATGCATATGCATATTTTTACCAACTCTGATTATGAGTAATCCACGTCTTGTATTTGTAAAAACCCTTCAGGATTGCACCTGTATTTTCCATGTATATGAAAAATATTTTTGCAGCATATTTTGTTTATAACTTATTTTTGATGTCGTCATACATGTTATGATTTGTAATTGATGTACATGCTTGAAATGAAATCAGGAAATTTATAAAGTTGTAAAAATTCATGTTTTGATCCTTAGAACTTGTAGTTTGTATCAATAAATAATTTCGAAATAAAACAATTTGAATGGATTGTTATTTTACTTTATCGGCTCTTCTAGAATACATGATTTAACGATTTCAAGTATTCTACAATGTGTAATTTCAGAACCCTGAATACTTACATTACGAATTAAAGAATGATGAATTCTAAAATTCTATTCCAGAGAATTTTAAAAAATCGAATTTTACGAATTGAAATCTATAATTTCAGAATCCTGAATCGTATAACGTACCTATATACTATATCACACGAAAAAAATGTGCTCTTTCAACACAACTTGATAAAACGAATTTTCTTTGTAGCAATAGCTTGTTTCTTTGTTGCCTCAACCAATCTTTTTTGTTACCAGAGTACAATCACCATGCGACGGAATTTTATGCATAATGATTGTTCTCCGGCAACAAAAAAGTAAGCTACAGCTGCAAAAAAATCTGTCAAGTTATGTTGAAACAGTACATCTTTTTGCAAACAAATCCTTTTTTTTCTGTGCAGAATTGACAGTGAGTCTCGAGCTTAACTGATATTATAGATATTCGATCTCATCATTATCGTCATCGTCATTGAAGAGGAGGAGCACCGTCATTTGTATTCGCAACGACGAATTTTCGAGTTGTTTCGAGTCCCACGCGAAGGTGTAGGCGACTCTTTTTTAGCGCACCTCTTTGGTACTCTCAGCAATCACCTTTCGGGTTGTATTGGTCGTTTTTCCTTCCCTCGGCAACATTTTCATAAGAGTGAATTAAGGGCAGTGGTGAGAAACCGATGATTCTTACATTGTAACAGTTGATTACCTGATTAAATCAAGAGGAAAAATGAGGAAAAATACTGGATTTCAACCGGGATTATTATTCTTTGAAATTTTTCTCGATGGATGCTAAAAGTGTTCGAATCAAGGAAAATTTATAATAAATAAATAAGGGGTAGACTAAAATAAATAAACGGAGAAACAGTTCGAAAGCGCGCATTGATAAATTATATCATTGCTTATTAGCGTCAAAAGCTGTTATATTTACTTCGCCCGTCGTGCTGTTTTTTTTCATCTCATTAGTCATAATTTTTATTACATAAATTGATTTAAATATATCGATTAATGTTATGTTTTTATCATAGTAGCATATTAAAAATAAGCTTGAGATGCTCAATCTTTTACTTTTTGAAATGTATATTTTGTCTCATGAAATCACACGTAATTATATTGCAATAATATGTTGCATTATATTATTTTCAACATTTCTCAGTATTTATCTTTTTAGTGTGAATGCCATTTCAAGGATTATTTCGTATTGGTAAAATAAATTTATGTAAAGATGTCTTAACTTTCATATTTTATAATTTGAAAGTTATACAGTTCGAATAATTTCATTTTTTTTTTTTTTTGTTAATCGTGTATGTATAAGTTTAAAGAATTCTTAACAATTCTAATATCTTCAGTATTTTTCGTATTTTTCAGTATTCATCGAATCTCGTAGAATCTTCTAATATTTTGATATATATTTCTAAATAGATTTATAGAATTCGATACTCTATAATATACGTAAAGTTTTATAAAGATTTTAGAATCTAAGTCTGTAAACTTCAGAGTCTTATGGATTTTAAATATTTTCATAGCTTTTTCAAAATATTATATTCATAGATTTAAACTATATTCAGTATCTTTCGTATTTTTTAGTACTTACCAAATTTTATAAGATTTCTTATTTTGTTAGGGATTTTCATAAAAATCTCTACAATTTATTTATTTTTATTTCTTACGATAGTGAAAAAATGATAAGGCAATTTCAACTAAGCCAAAAAATTAAGACAAATCAAAATCTAAAAAGGAAAAAAAATTTTGAACAAGATACCATTTCATTCAAATTACGTATCAAATGACAATTTTACAACACACCTAAAAAATATTGGACGTAGCATACAATTTTGAGGTACTACTTTTTAGTAAGTATCCAAATTCTTCAGATGACAGATTTATTTTCAAATAAATTTTTATGAAATGAGTTTTATCCAACTATGATGAAAAATAAAGTTCTCCCAAAATAAATTTCTTTAAAATGTGAAACATGTATTCCAATATCAAGTATTTGCCAAACATTTTCGTTAAACAGAACAATTTCAAACATTTTTGTTTGGACCATTGCTTTTTTTCATAACAAACAATCGAAATGAAATCGGACAATGTTTAAGTTGTCAAGTTTTGAAATTTAAACTTTTATTTCCAAGTATGGATCGAAATCGATATACATACGAATATAAATTAACACACTGAATAACAATTAGGCAAATGAAACTATTGACTGTGATATAACTTCGGTATAATTTTTTTCCATTGAAAAATGTGATATTTTCGGTATTATTGGGTATTAGAAAATTTTAAACTGGAAAAAAGATCCCTTGGAGCTTGCGGAATGAAAATTTTGTACCCCAATCCCATTACGTCTTAATATTAAATTCCATACATGTGACGATGCCATGTAATGAGTGCTCAATACCGTCAATAGAGACGTCAAATTGAACTAGAGTAACAGTTAATCTACTGATTGCAGATAGTAATTTTACGACCGATTTTTTACAGTGTCCCAGAGTAACACGTTACTCCGAAAACCCGCATAATATCATAATGCACTCGACGAAGATCTCTTCGAAAACATCCAAGCCCATTACCGTACTCGATTACGATTGATTTAACGTCTTTCATTCATGCCCTCGTATAATTAATATTTATGAACCCCGGGACACGTTCTCATAAATATGCATGAAAACCTCTCTCCGGGCGCGAAATCTGGTACACGTCGGGCCGCCCGATAATATTCGTGACTTATACGTCGTGACTTTTTCGCCTTTTGAACGGTTTCGAAGGGAACAATAAAACGATTTTTTCCGTCGGAAGTAATTTGCGAATGACAAAAGGGCGCGCGTCTTTCGGGCTTCGCGTGCTTTTTAATGGGCCCGCTTTTGGGGTCGGATACCAAAAAAGGTCGTTCAAGGCTTCCCCCGTCGTGGCCGCCCACGTGCGATGGGGGGTGGGGGGCCCCATTGAAATATTTCCTCTCGCAGACGGTCCAGCGCGGCTTTCTTCTTACTGCCAAGCCTCGCACCGAGACTATACACTCCGATACAACAGCCTCGGCAAGCCCCCTGGCCAAATACGCGCTTGTTGCATTTCCGTGGGACGCCCAAGAATTCTGCGTGGGCTCTTCTCGCAAGAGCTCGCGCGACAGCTACCTCTCCTTCCTCCGTCCTTCTGCGCAAACTTTTTGTCTTTCCGTTTTCAAGCATCTTTCACTGGCTCAAGTGTAATAATCATCAACCTCGATAGGCAATGATTGACGCATTTTTCGGTCATTCGTGTTTGCGACCACAAGGTCGCAAACACAAAGTCACATTGCACAATCAAAGTCAAATTGTATATCAGCCAAAGAGTCAGAGAATAACTTGACTTCTTTGAATAATCATTTTTTGAGCCAGCAAATGCTCACTGTTTAATGCATGAAAGGGTCATCAATGCAACATCAAAATCGAAAACGCATCATCAACTTTCTTTCAAATTGCGCAATGATGTCAGCATCAATGCACTTTTTACATTTTTAAATAGCGCACATTCATTGTGCCAGAATTTACATATTTGAGCTATTTGTAGATTTTGGCTAATATTTTGGGTGAAAAAGCTGGAGTTAATGCATCAATGATTCTGCAATCATTGAGAGGTAGGAGGTAAGCTGATTGCTCAATGATGTTGACATGATTGATCTTAGTAAAGCTGCGTTTTGATGTGGCAATGAATGTGCGATGTTTTAGCGTTCTTCTCGTCGCGCTCAGTTAAATTTGTCAGTGATGCTACAATGTTTTCAACATGATAAAGCGCACTTGTAATGTACACAAGAATGTAGGATTTTGCTTTTTCCGACACATTTGTGGCGAATCCAGCACTGCAATTTCGGAGAATCATAAAGGAGTATTGAATGTGCAAAGATGTCTACGACAATGCTATTTGGACGTTACTATTTCCCAGATAGAAAATGATTCACACTTTTCAGTCATTCATGTTTGTGACAACAAGATGTATCAATCATTCATCCATCTTTGCATATTCCCATTTTAGGGATTTTATTGTCTGACCTGCGACGTATTATTGAATGGACAATCAAAGTCAAGTCATGTATCAGCCAAAGAGTCAAAGTGAAAAAAAAAATTGTTTCTTGCCTCTTTTTTGAGTTTCAAAAATTTATAAAAATTTGTCATAATTAATAGAGAGCCAAATTGAAGTAGAACGATAACCACTCTACTATAGTTTGAAAAAAAGATTACAATTTCTTTTTCACTCTTGTAGGATTTTCAAAATCGTGTGAACCGTCAATCCAGACTTTTTTCGGAAGGCTTCTCTTCGCAATAATGCAACGGACACACGAATATAAATTTTTTCGAAAACATATAACAATTTTAATGGAAATTCAGTTGAAAGTCTAATTAATAAAAAAACAACGTTCAAAAAAATTGAAAAGTTTTTTTGCGGTGAAATTCCGAAAAATCGCCTGGAAAAACTGCCTTCACATAGGAGTACCCCTTAATGATGCAATCGTCGGTCAACTTGTTGATGTGCTATAGTAATGCATTGTATTGCATAAAATAAATTGTTGTATAACTTTTCAATATTTTGTAGCTAAAATTCGAAGTTCTGTAGATTTCTGGCAGTTTCAGTATTTTTCAAGTTTTTTTTAAATTTCGCATAGCATTCTTTATTATTTTTATAAGTTTCTACTTTCTAGTATTTTCTTGAATCTATACATAGATTTCTATAATTGAATACTTGTCCTTTATTTTTCTTTCAACCTTTATAAAATCTTAATTTTCATAACTGAATAAATAAAAATTGGTGGAAAATTATATCTCTTCTATACATACATAAGCAGTTGGATCTCCTTGAATGACGAGCTATACGGGATCAAACGGAAATAACGTTTCATTGCGCAGCCAGGCGGGGAATATCGATAAATGATGTATGTCGCTCGAAAAATGCCGAGTTGCTCGATGAAACTCGCGAACCCGTTTTCCGGCATATTTCGTAACTTTTACCGCCTCGTAGAACCACGTCCTCGCGGGCGGACGTTGTGTTGAATGAAAAGTCGTCGCTTTCATTCATACTCGTTTAGACTGCAGCGGCAACCATTACGTACAGCATTATTACGTACCCGCACTTTCGAGGGATATTTTTCCCACTTAACTATTGTGTTCTTGTAAAAACCTCATTTGGAGGAGTCTCGTTTCTCACGAGAATAAGATAAATTAAATATTCCCTACTTCATTAATTTAAGAAAAACTTTCCTATTGATTGTTTATTTCTTGTATTGACTTTTGATTTTCTCGTTGCAAATAACAATATAACATCTTAGTCTACATTGTGACGAGAAATGTTTGACTGTGTTCTTAAATAATTAGTTACCTTTTGAATTATTATATTGCACTGGCAACTGATCTTCCTCTCAGCGCACAATGATTAGACACTAAATATTACATTTTGTATTTTTTCGGCATTTTTTACTTGTTTATGAACTCAACAAATTTTTCTGAGTATACATTGTTATAGAAGATATCATATAATATGGAATAGGAAAGCTACGAGTAAAATTTTTTGACCATATGAGTACTGTTCTCAACGCCAACAAAAGCTGCAATCCCGCATTCACTTTGAAATGGGTTGGGCTGATGGGCTTGCCAAGAAAGAGTGCTCACGAATGTATTTGCAAAACGTAGCTTGTAAGTGACAAAAAGTCACGACCCACGATATCCAACCCAAAAATCCAGGAAAACGATCATTCCTATGAGCAGAAAAATGAAAAAAAAGTTACTATTAGTAACTGTTCAATAAGTTATAATATATTTTTAAAAATCTCGAAATTCTGTTTTTTATCCTACATTATTGTAAACATCACAAGTGTGCTTTATTGTGTAGCAAACATTATAGCAGCATTGACGAATTTGACTGACATGAACGCCACGAGAGGAACATTAAAACAGCATCATCGCACATTCATTGCAACATCATTGAGCAATCAGCTTACCTTCTACTTCTCAATGTTTGCAGAGTCATAGATGCATCAACTCGAGCTTTTTTGCAAAAAAAATTAGCCTAAATATATAATTTCGGGCAGAATGAATGCTCTCTACATCTAAAACAGTTGAAATTTCACTGTTTGGGTAATTGATTACATGAACAGTCGTTTCAACTGTTTGTTCAGTTAAAACAACTGCCAAACAGTTGTTTCCACTTATTCGTCCAGCTGAATTGATTGTTTCAATCAGTTAAATCTACTGGTTAACAAGTGGACGACTTTTGTCGATTTGAAACAGTCAGATACGACTGGTAACTACTGAAAATCCATTGTTTCAGATTTAGAGAGTGTGCAATCAAAAATTGCATTAATGTTGAGATCATCTTGAAATTCGAAAGCAAGTTTATAATGATGATTTGATGATGAACTCATATATAAAACAGTTGAACACCTTTGTTGGCTCAAAAAATGCTCATGCAAAGCACACTCAAAGATATTTTCTGATTCTCTGGATGATACACGATATGACTGTTATTGCGCAATGAATGATACATCGTAGGTCAGAGAATAAAATCTCTACAACAGGATTATGTCAAGATGTATAAATGATTGATAAATCTTGTGGCAAATATGAATGACCAAAAATTGTGTCAATCATTAGCTATCGGATAAATTCCACTTCAAAAAAAAAAATTCCCTCGAGAAGAAACCAGTACTTTCACGATGTGGGAGCACTTTCATGCTCTAAAAGCGCGTTTTTTGTCCACTTACCGAAGCACAAAGCAGAAAATCAGGAAAAGCATGAAAGCATTGGAGTCGGCTCAAAAAACATGTGCATTAGAATATGTGTATGGACCGGTTGCACGGTTTTATAGAGATTGAGGGAACGTCAATTTAGGGGCCGCCGGCATCATCACCTCCGTACGTACGTTCGTGATGCTATCGACTTCCTTCCGTTGAACGCCGGGAGAAGATAAGACTCCCGCTCAAGGAGAATTCATGCGATACTGTGGTATATGTGCAAGTAGTTGTATATTGTATATACTTAAGATAATAGCGAACAAGGCGCGCAATTCGCGAACGTCCGAGTTCCTCTTTCTTTCTCTCTTTCCCTATCGAGTAAAAGAACATTTTTCCCTCCTTTTGCTCCTTTTTTTCTAAAGCTAGTCGCATTCTTGTATGCTTCCATTTTTTCCCTTAATTGCATCATTTGAAGAGAGATATTTTCAATAAATAATAGTATCCTTCGTATAAATATTTCGAAGCGAACAATGAAAAAATTCAGAGTGCAGACCAATGGTCGTTTTTATTCGATTTTAGTCAAATAATCAGAAACTCTCTATCCAATATTACATCGAGAAATGTATAATAAAAATGTAATCAAAATTAAATAAGTATTTACATGGAATAATAAATTAATTACTCTTCACGAAAGAAAATGTTCTATTCATACAATGATTATTTCATTGTCCATACATCGAACAATATTTTTTTTTCAAATTTTACTTAGAAGAAGAAACAGAATTGTAAACCAAAAAGAAATCAAATATTTCTTTTTGAATTTCGAGTTTAAAAATCCTTTACTACTTTTTACAAAACTCAAAATCAAAAAACTTTATTCAAATTTACTCAAAAAAAAAAAATAGTCAGACATTGTAACCAATCAGATATCTCAGATTTTAAACTCTCCTAATAGCACAAAATATTTCTAAAATATTCTAGGAATATTACCGAAAATATTCCGAGAATATTCTTATGTCCAGGAAACGTCCCATAAGGCCAATGTAAAGTAGAATATTCTGAGAATATTCTACAAGAATATTTAAAAATATTCTCTTAGAATGTTCTTATAATATTTTCCTTTACATTGGCCTTATGGGATACTTCTCGGACATAAGAATATTCAAGGAATATTCTAAAGGAATATTCTTAGTATATTCCTAGAATAGTCTGTGCTATTAGGGTCGAGCATCTTTTTTGATTACGAGTTTCGTGAAAAAAGGCAAAGGACTTATCGATTCAAAAGAGTTTTTAAAAAATTGAGGTAAATTTTGGTCATTGGTTTTTATTCCTACTTGTCGAGGGAGCGCATTTATTGTTTGATTTTCAAACTTGATAACTTTTTGAATTTTAGTTCTTAAGAAATAGTAAGGGACTTTTCAACTCAAAATTCAAAAAAGAATATTGGATTTTATTTATAATTTCTTTTCGATCCTCGGAGCCATAATAAATAAACTAATGTTGTATATTACTGTTCATTTTATTTTTCATTTTCACACAAGCTTTCGACCGTAT
>JAPYZL010145360.1:0-12711 GCA_030522825.1 Platygaster orseoliae
GGAAAAACGTTATGACGGTCACATGACGGTCACATGACCGTCATATGACTGTGACATGACCGATTTTTTTATGACGCGTCATAGCACATCTCTAATCCCTACTGATCTGAAAAAAAGAGAAAGCGTGGGTTGACGGAGTGGCAGGGCTGACTTACGCTCGTGCATACTCGTACACTTCCGTTGGTCGCTTAGCAACTCAAGATTCTTCACATGACGTTAGCGACCTGCTATCACAATATCACAAATAATTACAAAGTGAAATTGTTGTCACAATGAGCTAGAGATGTATCGCTGTAATATTACCGGTTATATTACCGTAATGTTACGTTACCTTACACCCATTACACAAATTCGGTCACGTAATTTAGCATTTTGTAATACAACATAATTGTTTGAAAGTAATATCATTTTTATTTAAAATTGCGATCTACGAACCTTGATAGAAATCACTTTTTTATGAGAAATGGTCATTATTATTCGAAATTCTCGTGTACCGCGCGTAATTAATCACACAAATATTTGAATATTATGTATTCGAAAAAAATGATTTTACGTTACCGATCAGTATCTGACGGTACTTATCGAATTTTTCTACATTATGTAATATTTATTCAGATTTTATAAAATTCGACGAATTTTCCAGATTTCTTAGAAACATCTACCATCTTCACTATTTTCGATGTTTATTATTTTTTGAGAATTTAAATGGTTTTTCAATGTTGATTGAGAATATTTTGAATATTGACCATTTCTGTGCGAGAAAATATTTTTGATTTTTTGAAAATTTAAAGAATATTACACAGTTTCTGTAATTTTATGAAATTCAACAAATTTTACAAATTATTGTGATTTCTTAATTTTTTTGATATACAGGGTGTACCAAAAAGAAATCCAATATTCCTTTTTGAATTTCGAGTCGAAAAGTCCTTTGCCAATTTTTACAGAAATCAAATCAAAAAAGTTATTCAAGTTTGAAATTCAAACAATTTACGTGCTCTTATGAGGAGTGGGGATAAAAAAACGTACCAAAATTTACCGAAATTTTTATTATATTTTTCTGAATCGAAAAGTCCTTTACCACTTTTCGCAAAACTCAAAATCAAAAAAGATATTCGAGTTAGAAGTTTCAACCAATCAGATTTCTCAGATTTCAAACTTGAATTCGACTCGGAAAAATATGAAGAAAATTTGGGTAAAGTTTGGTCCGTGGTTTTTATCCCCACTTGTCGAAAAAGTGCATTTATTGTTTAAATTTTAAACTTGAATAACTCCGTCATTTTTGCGAATTTCGAAAAATGGCAAAGGACTTTTCGACTTGAAATTCAAAATGCAATATTGGATTTCTTTTTGGTACGGGGATTTCGGTACACGCTGTATTGATAAAATTACGATTTGACATTTTTTTGCTTTTGAATGTTATGAATATTAAAAAGTTTCTAAGATTTTATAAAATTATAAAATTTTTCTATATTTTTTAAAATTTATTCAGGTTCTGGGAATTTCAGCGAATTTTTCGAATTTCTTAGAAATGTTTATACGATTTTGCAAATTTTCTATGTTTTTCAGTTTTCGAATTATTGTGAATACTAAATTTTAATTTTGATTATTATAAATTTCAAACATCATTGATTTCTCAAAAATATAAAGAATATCACAGATTTATTCATAGTTCCTACTAAATTTGAAAAACTCTAAGAATTACTACCACCAATATTATAATCATTTTCTGAAATCTTACAAATGTTTCCAATTTTTCTAGAATTATTAACTATCGTGAAAATTTTCCACGTTTTTTGATATCTCATGATTTTCAAAATTTCACACAAATATCACATTTTCCGAAATTCTCCGAGTTTTTTATAATTTACATCACAACCATCATTATCTCAAATCCTACAAGTTTTTCCTAGAATCTAAAAACATCTGAAAACCTCTCCGCCAAAAATTATTGTAAATTATGGTATTCTAACGGTAATTTTTAAGTTATATTACCACAAAATAAATTACATGTTTTCAAATTTACCTGGTTTTAAACACACTAATATTTGAATGTGCATTGGAAAAAAATTATTTTACATTACCATTATCTGACAGTAATTTTCACATCAAAAAACCTCTTCACAATTAATTACTGTAATTCACGATAATTTAACGGTAATTTTTACGTTACATTACCAAACAAAAAATTACCGGTAATTCAACATCTCTACAGCGAGCAGAAACAGAATTCCATCATATTATAATAAAACTTTCTGACTGTTTCTGTCGGAAATTCAAAAATTTTTAATTATTTATTTATTTAAGATATTAAAATTTGGTAGTGCTGGAAATAAAGTATTCATTTAGCAGTTCTTAGTATTTATAGTCCTATAGTTTTTGTTTCATGGCAATAATTCAACTTCTAACACCGCATGCAATAACTAAGATATGGAATATATCCAACAAATTTGCTAGGGTTAATTGAAAACACTTGTTCGTATAAAGATACATTTATTTTCTCAACAATTAACCGACATCGCCAGCATCGCCATTGGCAGAAATCGACATAATTGACTACACTTCGACTATAAAAAAAACCACGACTCCCATTGATTTGTCGTGCTTTTTACTTCTCGAACGAAACTCGCGCCCGATTCGACACAACAAATCGCACAAAAATCTTATAAACAACATCAGTCTACGTTCAACGCTAACTATTTCTCTTCGCTAACAATAACATATGCGGCGATCATAACAATTATTCCCATGTTCACAGCAATATTTACATAAACCTAGTCGCCAACATTCGACCAGCATTCACGCTCTTTGATATAATAGGCACCTTGAAAAAATTCTATTTCATCCGTTTTTTAGATTATCGAGAAAAAAAGATGCTTATTTTTTATTTTTAACCTTTTCGAATATTGCAGAAGATACAAGTTGTTACGTCACATTACAAATTAAAATGCATAGGATTTTCGTATACATTGTGACCTTATAGCTTCAATTTTCGATCAATGGAAAAAATGAAAAACACGTATCAATTTTTTTTCGAAACCCTGAAAAGCGGATTAAATTTAACTTGGTAAAATCGTTCTACACAAGGTCCATATTGGGTTACGAGCAGAAATAAAAAAATGGCTCGAAAAACAATAATTTGTGAATTTGTTGGCTTTTTAGGTCCACATCACTACACCATTTAAAATGGCCAATGATCGATGGTAAAAAAATTTGCCGAAATTATATTCCATGACAGAATCTGATGGCAGTTGCAAAAAAACAACACATGATTAAAATTGTGTGAACTACAACATTTTATTTACAACAACTTTATCTCAACTTCAAAAGAATGAACCATAGTGTATAGAGAAAATAACTTTTTAAATAAATTGTAAACATTGCCCAATGGACTGGTTTCATTAATTTAGTAACACTGTTCGCTATTTTGAATGGCAGAATGATAGGAACCAAAAGCACAATCAACATATTATTTCTGACATGCTCGCATGTTTACAGCTTCAGAAGTAAATGAATGATATTATTTCTAAAACAACGAGAAAAACCATTGTTGGGTGGACTAGGAAGCATTTGACTCGAAGAAAAAAAGACGTTACTTTGAGCTCTACAATATGAAAAAAGAAAATCACTGATGTAGGACTGACTCTTTGGGCGAGTTTTGGTTTTGATGAGGGAATTTAGAGAGACTTAGTGATGTTGTTGAAGAGACGTTTTCCCCACCAGGATTCGAGATCGAAGGGTTTAAAATCTTTGAAAAAAGGTTGATATTAGATTAATTTTTGTGAATTATATCATATATTTCCACGGTTTATTAGTCACTTTATCCAGTAAAACTTTCGAAGTAAAAAAACTAATTGAAGTATAGAAAAAACTATTTAAAAAAAATTACCTCGGAGAACATCACTTGCTTCGCCTCCATTGTAATATACAATTGAACTTGAACCTGAAAATAAAAAAAAATCGATATATATATTCAAAAACATACTTGAACATGAAATTGAAATTCAGGATTTAGAATTTTAATTACATATCAAGTGTTAAAGAGCGAAAAACAGAGGTTAATTTTATGATTCTCATTATTTACGATCTTTTAGGAGCAAATCATGAATGAAACCAATTTCCTCTTTTCTCTTTTATTTTCCAAGCTTTCGGCCTCTTTATTGGGCCCTCTTCAGGAACTACATTTACATAATTCATACATAAATATTTATATAACAATGTTTAACATCACAATTCTCTATTACTTACATAATTTTTCAAAAACAAAAAAAAAACGCATCCTTATTCTCTTGGTGTAAAAACTGAAGTCGGTTAATTTTATTAAAAAACGTCTGAATTGTAACAATATGTCGAAACGACATTGTCAATTTTTCCTTTCAACATTTTCCTGAACTTCTTACACTAGCGCGTAGCTTGGAAATGATGAATGATACTTAAGGCCGGCTATTATATTAGAAATCATCGATAAGAATGTTACTTTATTTCATCTATATATTGGTTGTATACCGCACTCAAAAGTCGAGTATACTCTTGTTTATTTATCGTATTATCAGTCTTCTTACATAAATCATCTCCGATACCAATCTCTTATAGAATCTCTTATAGAAAATGATCCTTCTTATCCTAAATATTGACATTTTCCCATTTGAAATCATGATTTTTCTCTATTATATGTTCAGTTAAAACAGAATGATTCTTTGTCAAATGTTGAATATTAGAGGTTAATTTTATCATGCAGATAAATTAAATAATTCATTTTTATTGGTTAGATGAATGAAATGGTAATTAAAAAAGTTATTTAAAAAGAATATATAATTTTAGAAACTTACTATAATGATCTAGGCATTCAGGGTCCTCGGGATTTCGTTGTCTGTTGTTGATTTGACTCCACGCTACAAAATTATTATACATTGCAGGTAATGAACATTGTAAAATGGAAAAACGAATTTCATCAACATCATCTTCAATAAAACGACTTTGAGTTATGAACTGTAAAACTATGATCAACTGTTAGTTATACATCAATTACTATTTATTAACTGTGGATCAGTAATTAAATTTGATGTTTTTATGAAGCTGTTACGTATTATTTATGAGGTTTTTTATTATCCTTTTAAATGTTTTGGAATTCGTTAAAAAATTTTCACTATTAATCAAAAATGTATTTATACTGGATTTTACCTTCATGAACAAATTTTATTAGTTCTTCGTGTTGGGGTGTTATCACTTCTTGTGCTTGATGTCTTCGGGAGTTAAACTTTGACTTTCCGTTCATATGAAAAACTGGTTTTGGCACTTGACTGAAAATAATAATGATAATCAAAATTACAGTTATTACAGTGACAATGCAATCAAATAAATAAAGTAAAACTAAAAATTTTCTAAGAATGATACTATTTAAGAAACAAAGTGATTTTGGTGGCTGACACGAATAAACTTATTTTCAAAAACTTATTTTATTTTTTATACTTAAATTATAAAAAAATTTTTTTCAATTTGCGTGTTTCAGCTTGAACAAAATTTCACCATTTTTAACTTCAATTAAAAATTTTAATTGTTAAGATTCGAGGATAAATAAATTTGTCATTTCTAGATGCAAAACAGGATTAAATGGATTTTTTCGAAACACCATTTTTTTTTCGAATTCCCAGTCAAATTTTTTAGATCGTCATTGTTAAAAAAAATGGTGTTTTATTTGAAAACATTTCATAACCAGTGGACAAAAGGAGAAAAATTCTTATTATTATTTTGTGTATTTCAGTATTTCAATATATTTTAAAAGCCTTTAAACATACAAAACAAGCAAAACTGCAACTAACAACCTCAAAATTAATGGGATGAAACTACCCTCAAAACGTTTTTGAGCAGATAATAAAAATTTACCATGTCTCAGATTTGAGTTAACTAAAATATATCTAAAAATCAAAGCAATTGGAATTTTTGACCCGGGTATGTTTACTTGTATAAAAATAACTTACTTTAAAATGTTCATAACTTTATCAAAAATCAATGAATATCTACAATAATTGTACATTAAAAATGATAGGTATAATTCACACTTTTTAATTATTTTACTCATGACTGTCATATTATTGTAAACAAATATTCATTTATACATAAGCAAATAGTACACGATTTTTCAAAACCAAAAATTAGAAAAGCGTATATTTTTTTTCCTCAAGTTTGTTATGTATAAAAGAGATAATCGGTATTTTCATTCTGTTGCTTCGTCTTGAAGTAAAATTTTTTGTCAAAGAGTTATGATTAAAAAAAATTACAATATTTTTTAAATCATGTTAGCTAAACAAATAATTTTGGTCGAAGGAAATTCATGAAACTAAGGTACCAATAATCTTTTTTATGTTCAAAAATGTAAGGAAAAAAAAAACTTTTTGACTTAATCGATTTCGGAAATTTTTTGTGCTTTTTATTTATAAGTTAATTAATATGTATTTATAGTAATTGAGCAGTTGTCAATCAAAAAATCGAAAAATGTATACTATACTTAACATTTTACATATAAAAATGTCATAATTAATAGATTTTTGACATTACGGGCATTTGAAATAAAAAAGTTCTAATCTTAGACAGAGAGCATAAATTTTTATTGATAATAAAAATAATAGATTGAATCAAGATGGAAAGCACTGATAAAATTGGAGTAGTATATAAAAAACTCAAGTGTTTCTGAAAGCAGTATAAATAAGCAAGAATCGGTTAATTTTTAAACAATCATTTGAAATTTTTTCATTGTTTCCAAAAGAGATTAATTATAGCGATGAAATAATAATGTACCAATCTTTTCACGACAAAGAATTATTGCAAATTAATGACAATGAATTATTGCAAAATCATGACAAAGAATTATTGAAAATTACAGTAAATGAAAATTTCAAATCACTTAACTCAGGAATTATGCGATTTCAAGTTATCTCTTTTGTAACAATACTATTTTCAATGGATGATTTAGAATTTTCAGTACTTAAATGCATAAAAATAGATACAGATTATAAAAGTTTTCAATACCAAGAAAATTGAAACAAACAGATGGTGACACTATTTTTTCAGTGTAAAAAAAATCAACAAACTATTCTTACACTAAATTTTTTTTGTTCATATTTATAATTTCCTACACTATACAATCATAGTACCAACAAATATGCTTACAAAAATCTCCGATTCTAAGCTTTACATTATAATTCACAATAAATTTCCCAAAAGGGAGGCTAGCAATTGTTCATAACATTATCTTCATTGTATTCATTGTTCAAAGATTGATTGAGCATATAATTTGTTGTGCATTAGACAATTGTGCAAATATTTTCATGCAAGTTATTTGTGTACGGACAAATTATGTCACTAATGCAAATTATATAAAACTTTAAATTTAGATGATCATGCGCAATGTGTGAAATAATGAGCGAGCATTGAAGTTTATGCACACAAAAAAAATGCATAATCGAAACGATCAATTATAAAACATCATCATAACGAGACTTCATTTCAACTAGAAAAAAAAAATAGTTGCAAAACAACCTGCTAGAGGTTAGATGATTGTTATTCTGTATCAATTGACAAGTTGCATCAATTTTTTTCATTGCTGATATTGTTAGTTTATCAAAAAATATCAGATACATATTTTTTACGTTTTTCATATCTCAAAAATTGACAGAGACACATCGTTTTGAAAAATCAAAAAAAGGGACGTCATTCTTACTATGACGTCATTAGCATGCTCAGTATATCTATGTATACGAAATTAAAAATTCACACATCTTCTAAAATAATCATTTTTGAAAAAAACAAAAAAATACGTCTTATTTTTTTTTCGAAAATAAATGATAAATATATCGCTAAATTTGATTTTTTTTCCATGCAACTTCTCAATTTGCAGAAGACTCGAATCTGTCAGATATAAGGAATTCTAGGAAATTCTGAAGAATTTATAGGGGAACGTGATGAAAATTCTCAGGTTTAATCATTAATTACCCAGAATTTTATAGAATTCCTTGTCTGACAGACTCTAATCCCCAAAATTTACAAAAATTTCTTTAATTTTACAGTGATAATCTTTCTTGTAGTAACACAATTTTTTCACAAATTTTTAGTATTAATTCGAATGGCCCACTAATAACTGAAACATTCATAAATAAAATACTCGAATATTTATAATGAAAAAATGAAATTCCTATATTTACGATTCCACTAAAACCAGGAGGATCCCTATCACGGAGAAAAGGATCCAAGAACTCTCCCTGGCCGGCGCAGGTTTGTAGCCTGCGCTAGTCGAAAATTCAAACAGCACATGTTATAATCCTGGCCTCGCAACCAAAGTTTATAATGTTTTGTACTTTATAATCAATTTTATAAAAGTTTTATAAAAATTGGTAATTTTTATACTAACAGTTTTATAAAACTGACATTTTCTCATAAAGTTTTTATAAAATTAGTTTATAACAAACATAGTTTTTTTTATGAACTTCTTTACAGATTTTGATAAAAATCAATTACTAATGGTGATATAAAAAATGTTGTTTACTTGTTGTGATTTTTATAAAAAAAATAACTAATCATTATAAAAAACTCCGTTTTTATGAATATATTTCATTTTTATAAAATAAATGTTTATAATGTTTCGTACTGTACAAACAACTTTATGAAAGTTTTTTTTAAATCGGTATTTTTTATAATGAAAGTTTTACAAAACTGACATTTTTTAATAAAGTTTATATAAAATCAGTTTATAAAAAACAGAGTTTTTTTATAAACTTTTTTACAGATTTGTATAAAAATCACAGTTACTAATGGTGATATAAAAAATGTTGTTTACTTGATGTGATTTTAATAGGAAAACAACAAATCTTTGCAAAAAAACTCCGTTTTTATCAACTAATTTTATAAAAATTTTATAAAAAAGTTTGATTTTTCTAAAAACAGTTTTTTAAACGATTTTAAATTTAAAAATCAAAGGTTTATAATGTTTCATACTTTATAAACAATTTTATAAAAGTTTTGTAAAAATAAAAATTTTTTTAAACTGTTTCATGAAAATCGCTATTTTTTATAATAACAGTTTCAAAAAACTGACATTTATTTATAAACTTTTTATACAGATTTTTATAAAAATCGCAGTTATTAATGGTGATAGAAAAAAAGTTGTTTACTTTTGGTGATTTTTATAAAAAAAATGACAAATCTTTGCAAAAAAACTCCGTTTTTATAAATCGATTTTATAAAAACTATATAGGAAAGTTTGATTTTTATAAAAACAGTTTCATAAACAATTTTCTTTTTATAAAACAGAAGTTTATAATGTTTCGTACTTTATAAACAATTTTATGATAGATTCGTAGAAATAAAAATTGTTTTTAAACTGCTTCACAAAAATCAGTATTTTACATAATAGTAGTTTCAAAAAACTGACATTTTTTCATAAACTTTTTATACAGGTTTTTATAAAAATTACAGTTGTTAATGGTGACATAAAAAATGTTGTTTACTTAATGTAATTTTTATAAAAAAACGACAAGTCTTTATAAAAAAACTCTGTTTTTCTAACTTGATTTTATAAAAACTTTATAAAAAAGTTTGATTTTTATAAAAACAGTTTTATGGTTTTAAAATAAAATTTTATAATGTTTCGCACTTTATAAACAATTTTATATGAGTTTTGTAAAAATACAAATTTTCATAAATTTTTTTTATAAAAATCAATATTTTTCATAGTAACAGTTTTATAAAACTGACATTTTCTTATAAAGTTTTTATAAAATTTGTTTATAAAAAACAGAGTTTTTTTTATAAACTTTTTTACAGATTTTTTTAAAAATCAGTTATTATGAATAATAAAAAAAATGTTGTTTACTGCCTAAATTTATCAACTGTGAAAAAATTCATACCTAAGCTTTCATAAATCATGGTTGGATAGAAATTCGTTTTATTATCAGTAAAAAATCAAATCTCGAATATTAACGACGTAAAAAATCAAGGACGTATGCAAATAAATTTCCGTCTTCGTATAAATTATAAAAACTGCATCTAGAATCAACTGATAGATTTTATAACGAAAATCAAAGCAAAGTTATATAACCCTTTGAAAATGTTCAAAATTCATGCGTATTTTATCAAATAAATATTGCATAACGCAATATTGCGACACATTTCACTTCTCGAAAAAAAAGAGGTTATAGCTCACCGGTCGATTTCCCGACATTTTTCCGAGTCGTTTTTTCTCGTCAGTTCTCGCAAAGTCTCCAATCGGTCGAGATTTTGGCTAATACCTGAAAAAAATAGAGTCAAAATTGAACAATCGCAATTTTGTATTATAAATTTTGAAGAGACGAATCTTTACCTCTTCCTCGGGTTTTTGCCATCATTTTGCTTGGACCTTTTGAAACCGTGTACATGTTTAAGGGAACAAGTTTGATGAAAATTATGAAAAAACTGTTTTAAGAAATTAAAGGTTACTGATTTTGTAAATTTTTTTAGATTTCTAAAAATGTACAAGACGAAGAATAGCAAAGAATATAGAACCCAATAGAACCTATAGAACTGACGATTTCCTGTCACGTGGGGTCAGGAGGGTGCCAGAAAAAGGATCTCTGGGAAGATCTTTTCTTTCTGTGATTTTATTTAATTGATACTCTTCCCGACTTACAAACAAGTATGAATTCTGAAAAATATTGTTAATTGTTACAAAAAACTGACTTCATAACACTTTTTTAGGCAGTTGCGAAAAGAGCACAAGGTTCATTCAGATAAATTCCTGCAAGCAATTCAAATACCAGTCAAGTTCCCGCCAGAACAATCTACTCTTGTTTGAAACAATTGTCTTGAAAACTGGACATAACCAGACATAACCTCAATTTAGTAAATATTGTTGCGAACCGTACCGGACTGCGGTTGTTATTGTTGTCAGGTGTTAATTGCTAATCGTTACAAAAAACTGTCTTCATAATTCTTTTTTAGGCAGTTTGTAAAAAGAGTACAATGTTCATTCAGGTAAATTCCAGCAAGCAATTCAAATACCAGTAAAGTTCCCGCCAGAACAATCTCTATGCTTGTTTGAAACAATTGTCTTGAATATACATAACTGGACATAACCAGACATAACCTCGAAGTAAATTTCAATTTAGTAAATATTGTTGTTCTCAGGTGTTATCATTTTTTATGTGTTTTACAATATACAATATACAATAACTTTGGATTTTTATACAATAAGAAAGGACAAGTCATTTAATAACAAGTCATCGAAATGCCTTACAAATATATTGGAAGAACAACGGATTACAAAGGGAAAACGTTATGGGAAATTTTGGGAAACCTGCAAAATTTTGGCGTGGGCAGAATGGTCATCAGAAATCGAATGCAGAGATATCCAGAGCCTTGTTATATGAGGATTTTGAAAGTTGCTGCATTGCCTCACGAGGTGAGCATTTTTTATCTAATTTAGGACAGGTGAATATATCTATTTAATGAATGTTTTTGAATTTCCCATGTCCTGTAGATTTCATGTTTCATAATATTGTAAACATAAGATTATTTCTATTTTTATCAGGAGTGAAGTGCATATTTGTTACAAAAAAAAAAAAAAAAAAAAATAGAATAGACGAGTTTGAAACTTTTTTTTATAAACTTGAAATTCGACAATTATTTTTAATGAATTTATATGGAAAATTTTTAAAACCAGACATTGTCAATTTCAGTATAATTTGACCAAATTATAATAAATTTTGTTGAATGTTTAAGAATGAACTGTGAAATCTACAGGCTCTGTATATTTCGAATTTTTTATAGAAATTTTTAATTTTTGTTGTTGACTATTGTTAATTTTCATTGAAAAATTTATGTAACGATACAGTATTATTTAACTATTTTCTTTATCAAGAAGTAGTTATTATATTTCATGAGATTAGTTCTGTGGTGTCCCGGCATAACAGGAAAAGTCCACTTTGCCGTAAGGCTTATTTGACATAATATTCTGAATGAATTTTGAGCCTTATAGCAAAATGAACTTATTCGGTTATGCCGGGACATCACAGACTTAAAAATACACCTAAAAAATTTTCCATGATTGTAAACAATGTATTATTTATGACGCGATCTAAGACTTTGTTTAAAGCTTTATTTTATACTGAAAAATTTGAAAAAAATTTTTTTTTGACTTCAAAATTGTAAAGAGAAACATCCAATGGACCAGAAACAGCGAGAATCTGAGAATCAATTTTTTCAGGCTTTGGTGTCTTTTCTCAGATCTTGTCATATTTTATAATGTTCCCTATTGATTCTACGAAAATTTTCTTTTCTTATAAGTGAGTGAATTTGTTTATTTTGCATGTAGTTTAATGCATATTTGACATTATTAAAATTTGAGTCTTCAAATTTAAATAATTCAGAAGAAATAGTTCAAAAAAAACTTACATGCCTTACCTAACTTATATACCTTTTTTTTAAAGTATAAAATATTTTATTATACCTCTTTAAAAAAGCTATTTGAACAATGTAATGGATTCAAGAAGTGTGAAAAAATCTTTAAAAATATCCTAGAAATTTCTAAAAGTTTGAAATATTAAAGCTAAAATTTTGTGAAAAAATAATTTTAGAAATTATATTCAAGAGACGCCACCATTGCCCCGAAAAAATAAAGCCCCGAAAGGGTCATTTGACCGAATATCGAGAGACCGAAAAGAGGAATCCCCGAATCTTGAAGTCCCC
>JAPYZL010145385.1:0-13768 GCA_030522825.1 Platygaster orseoliae
AATGGAAATGACAGTCATTGATTTTCTGTAGTGGTGACGAAATTGATCAAGAATGATCAATATTTGCTTTGTAATATAATGTCATTGACTACGTTTTGCGATATGCCTTTATGCCATTACTTAGCCATTATGCCTAAGTCAAAATGGCTTCTAAACTTGCCTAGTTAATTTAGAGTTGAAGGTTTCAGTTAAAAAATGACGTAGAGGTAGAGCCAGTTTTCTTTTGGATTTCATAGAAATAGGCTCGGAAGCAGTGTGTTCAGAAATGAAACCCTCACTCAGCCTTAAGGAGCTTACGTCGTTACGTCTCGAATCCGTAAGACTACCTGGCCGGCCCCACTCTGTTCTCTATCCTCGCTCCCCTCGCTATTCTCAATGCTTGGCAAAACAAAAAGGTCCCAAACCGGAATCGGGCCGATCAGGCCTTTGCTATTTTTGTGCACCGCAGTGTGAAAATTTAATTGTATTCCTTTCATTCCCGTTTTCTCAAATCGCATTCAGATTGAGATGAGGTACATATTTTTCGAACAGTTCGAAAACCGATGAGGTATAATGATTTCAATTTCCAAAAAAGTCATATGAAAACTTTATAAAAACAGAATGAAAAGTAAAATTATTGTGAGAGTTTAATTTTTTTTTTTTTTTTCAAAAAATATAACATTCATTAAAAATTCTTCACGAGAATGCATGAATAAAATTTCCTATAAAAATGTTATAAGGTCAACTTTTTAGAGAACACACTTTTTTATTCTAAAAAGTTGACCTGAATATGAAGTATGGTGACCGTGAATCATTAAGGGTACTAGGTCAAAACAGTTCAACATATTTTTGTGTTTGGGTCGTGAAATATAAATTTTGTCAATAAGGATTTTGGTTCTTTGTGATGGATTTTCAATTCTACGGCACTATCGTACTATCGTTGTAAAAAAATGGATTATTCAAACTTGTGTAACAATATTTATTTCTTGTGTTTGCGAAGCCTGGCGCTCTTCAAAACCCGTAACTTGCGGCATCTTTTACGGGTGTTTTGTGCCAAGAACACCCGTAAACTGCAGAATAAAATCAAAAAGGTCAAATTTCAAAGTTACAGAAATTAAAAAAATTTCCAAGTTGCTGGATTTTCAAAAATTGCGTTCTTTTAGAAATTTTCGTCTTAACGATTGACGGTCACCATACCTGGAACAAATGACTCAACATACCGTTCCAGGTCGAGCGCAGTCGAGCGGAAAAATCTCCGATTAAGTTATGAACGTATTTTAGCTGATTTTTACGTACAAAAATTTTTTTGACCGACTTTTACGGAGTAGATGCATTTAACCGATTTTCACGTTATGAAAGAGACTTAGCCGATTCTTACTGACGAAGGTAACATAGCCGACTTTTAGATTCAAACAGATTTTAATCTATCTTACGTAGAGACTTTCGTTCTTCCGAGTTTTGTTTTCAGCCGTTCAAATAATGTGAAGCGCGGGATCCGAAAATGAAGTCGAACCATGAGGAACCGGAATATTTTTCAGAAACGTTCAAATTTTTACCGCTAATAGATTAGATAATCAAATTAATAAATTATTAGATAACTAAATTTGATTGTTAAATGATAGATTAAACATCGATAAGAACATCAGTTTTTAAATTAAAAATTTAGCAATCCATGAATGTTTAGGAACTGCAGATGTATGTAAACTTATGAAATTTTAATATTAATATATAATAAGTAATATGTAAATAATAATGATCATAATAATATATAATAAATAATATAACAATAATAATGATCTTAATAATATAGAATAAATAAATATTACATGAAATAATTATTTAATGAAAAATCATTATCAATGGTTGCTTCAAATGTCTGATAAGATAATAAATTTCGCATCTTTGTGATTGTGATTCACATATATACAAACGTTATAAAATTATAATGAGAAAAACTTTTTTATTAAAGTGACCCTATAAAAAGACTGTAGAAAAAGTTTTCTTTATGAAATTTTATTTTCTGCAGAAATTGTCATACAAATGAATTTTTTTTTTAATTTCTGTCTTATAAAAATTCATTAGAGTAAATTTATATTAAAAAAAAAGTTATAAAAATTCATAATTATTTATGTGATAGGAAAATATTTTATAAAAAATCATAGTTTCCAAAAAATGTACGAGGCTAAAATATTTTCATATAAAAAACTTACAATTTTTAATAAAACTGTCTCATTTTTTTCTGAAAAATCAAATTTTTTCAAAAGATTTCTATAAGGTGACCATGTAAGAAAATTTTGATTATTATTGGAATTCTTGTGAAAAATTCCTGATATAAACAGAGCTGAAAGATCCAAAAAAAAAAATCCCAGGTTTTTAGGGTACGAGATTTTTTTTTTATCTTTCAGCTCTGATCATGAAAGCAAGCAAGGAAGTGACTGGAAATACTGGGGTCAACATTTAATAAAACGAAATCCCAATATTGATCCTATTATAATTATTTCAATGTCAAAGACCAGTATGAAAAGTTCTTATGCGTAAGTCTTTAGTCTTTATCATTATATTTGGTATATTTATTTGAGTTTTAATTAATTATATTTACAACATTTTTTGCAAATATACTAATTTCTATGAAAATCATATTTCTGCGTAACAACAACTTTTATTACTGTATTAGAGATTAGCCCTTTCTTTACGCAAATGATTCTTTAGCAATGATTGGTATAAAATATATTTTCAGTCCATAATTTAGAAATTCCGTAAGATTTTGAATACTAAAAAATAAAAAAAAAAATGACATTCATTAACGAGCGAGTAATGTAATAAATGAGAATGTTGGAGATTTGTTCCTTTTGAACAACATTTTTTGGTTCACCGAATCCATTAGCCTGAATTGATTGCCTAATAAAACAGAAACAAAATTTTTAGTAGCTCTTCAGTTGACAGATTTTAAAAATATTTTCATTTTTCGCATTCCAGTGCAAGCTATGTTTCATACAAAAGGTTCTCGAAAATTGTTTTCTAATTTATTATAATTTTACACAGTTCATAAATAATAAATGTTTTTATGTCAAGAAGAAGCGCTACTTGGTCATACAAAGCTGAAATTCAAATAAAAAAACATAGTCTTCCGTTTTTGCCAGGTTGAGATGGAGTTAATTCTTCATGAATTAATAGTTAGTTCTTCACTGATTTGATATTTATTTCATAGTGAATCGTAAATTTTATCTATAAATATATTTTTTGACAACATTTGATTCAAGTTAGATTAAATTTAGACTAACGTTCTAGGTAGTAATTTATTTTTCTATCACTGTTTTTGCACATTTTTCTAAAAAGAAAAATTTTTTGACTCATTAACAGTCCAGTGCAACCATAAGACTCATGTGTCATTTAATTTATTGTCGATTTCATTGAATAATTTAACTTACACTGCTTTTGGCAAATTAAAAACAAAATTATTTATCGTATTCATCATTCAAGAGTTGAAAGTAAACTACTCATGTGCGTATAGACAATATGCCACAATTTATTTTGCTTTTAATCTTTTATTATTCAAATCCCTGGCGTTCTTCAGAACCCGTGATTTACGGGTGCTTTTACAGGTGTTTTTTGCGAGCTTTTTAGCAAAATTAATAATGAAATACGATGTTTTTATAAGCAAATTACAATCAAGCCTATTTTTCCGATTTTTCAGCATCAAAACTTGTCTAACATTCTAAAAAACTACACTGTTGAACATTTTTGTATTAATTTGAATAAACTTGTCCTGGAAGTTTTTTACATAAATGTATTTAAAAAACTAATATACAAAGTTAACCAAGACTAATAAACTCTCTTAATTTTTAATTGACTAGTTCGTTGAATTTTTGTACAATTTACAAGTTATTTAATAATTAATAAGTTAATTAAAAATTAATTTATAGGTTAATTGGTCTTAGTTTAATACACGTGTTTATTATTTTTGATGTATAAACCATACATGAATGTTAATTGAAATTGATGAAATTTGCAAGTGTATTTTAAAATGAATGTATAACGTCAAGTATTTGAGGTTGTTCTTTTAAACTGTGCATTTACCGACTTCATCGCAGGTAAATTTATATATTTAGTGAATTTATATTATTTATTTCCTGTTGATAATTATAAATTTTTTGTTTTAACAGCACAATAGAATAAGAAATCTTAAATAAAAAAAAAAAAAAACAAATTTTTAAATTTCCGAAATCCCAACAATTTTTATGATCATGGACTTTGAAAAAATTTATTTTTTTTTAAAACTTTTACAAGTTTTGACATCGTTAATAATTACTGATATTTTTTATTATTTCAGGTTTGGAATTGAAAATATCCAAAACGATGAAATACTATTAGATTTGTAAAAGTTTTTTTCCATTTTCAGTAATGTTGAAATTTTCACAGAATTTTCAATTTTTTCCGATTTTAAACTTTGAAAAATTAAAAACTGTTAAAATCTCCGAATTATCATTATTTTTAAAATTCTTCAATATGTCAAAAATTCTCAAAATTTTCGTTTCTGGAGTTTTAGTATTTCAGATATCCAGAAACTTGAAGTTTAAAAATTTCTGAAGATTCCATGATTCCTAAAATTTTTGAAATTTCTCAAGTTTTAAATTTATTTTGATACTTTGAATTAAAATGTGAATAAAAAATTGTAGAAATCAAAACTAACAGTTGACAACGAATTGTCAATCAAAAAAATTTATAAACAATTCAAAAATCAAATCTAGAAGTTTTGAAATCCAAAAACTCCGAAAGTTTTTTATTTTTTAATTTTTTGCTAATTTCACCACTTCAAAAATGTTAGAAGTTTTTATTCTGAATTTTAATTTTACATCGCAATTCAAAGTTGAAAAAATTAAAATTGAGAATCAATCAATTTTATTGAAGGTTGGAGAAAAGTAGAAAGTAATCAACAATTTTAAATTGAGAAAGATATAAATTTTATAGTTTTAACAATCAAAAAATTTTCAAACTTTTGACATTTTTATAAATTCTATTATTTTAGAATTCACAAAATTTCAAAATCGTTAAAATCAATGAAGTATACGATGTACTTTAGATTAGAAATTGGAAATGTTTAAATATGTGAAAAATTTTCTACTTTTTCGTCATTCAAGTTTAAAAAAATTAGAAACCTTATAAGGATTTTGGAAAAATCTTACAATTTTCATATTTTCGAAATGCTCCAATTTATTAAAAATTCCTAGCATTTTCGTGTATGAAATTTCAAAATTTTAGAACTGCAAAATCTTCAAGTTCGCAAATTTCTTCAAATTCTCGTATCTCCAACACTTGTAAAAGTTTCCAAGTTATCAAAAATTATAATGTTTTTGATGTTTTCCAAATTCAAGAATTTTGTAATCATACAGAATTGTCGTAAAATTTCGAATTTCGTAAAATCTTAGAAATCAATGAAGATTAAAAATGAACTCCACGAGCATAATAAGGCTAGGAATAATTTATAAAAAGCATATTTGAAATTGTTTCATTTTCATGTCTTATTTCGAGCAAATTCTCTTGCTGTTTTTTTTTCTTTTTTGTGCACCAAACACCAGTAAAAGGTACCGTAAGTTACGGGCTCCCTTACAGGTTCTAAAGAACGCCAAGGATGTTTGAAAACGCTTTTTACATTCTTTCGAACATTTCATTTGTTTTACTGTATAACTCGATGACGAATTTTCTTTCTTTCTTCATAATTCTATTTTGCAAATAGTAACTAACATTTTCTTTTGAATAAATTTGCAGCAAAACGCCGGTGTCTACAAATAAACGCTTTCTGTCTCGAAATTCGATCACTGGCAAGGACAAGAGTAACGAAATCTTCTTTGCACGAGCGTGAGTTTTGAGAAATAAATTTTGCAGAATGGAGAAACAGGACGAAGAAAAAAAATCGCAAAAAGAGGAGAAACCTCAAAAAGAGAAACTTGAAAAAAAGGAAGGGCCCGTCAAATGTGGGTCATGTATGAAAGAATTGAAAACTGCGTGGCATTTAGGTAGACACTACTGTGCTGGGAATCCTGAACTAAGACCTTTTAATTGTGGTTATTGCGAGAAAACTTTTAAAACGAAGTATCATAAGGTAGCACATGAACGAAGACACACAGGGGATAAACCATATAAGTGTGACAAATGTGACCTTGCTTTTCCAACTCCAGCACAGAGAAACTCCCACTTGCGTGTGCACACCGACGAAATGCCTTACAAATGCAATGTTTGCGAGAAAAGATTCAAGAGGGCGCATCAAATGCGTAATCATGAAGTAAGGCACAAGAAAGAAAAACCATTCAAGTGTGGAAATTGTGATGGCACTTTTGCAACAAACTTTGAGAAAGAAAAGCATATGGCTCA
Organism: Platygaster orseoliae; assembly: GCA_030522825.1. Taxonomy (NCBI): domain Eukaryota; kingdom Metazoa; phylum Arthropoda; class Insecta; order Hymenoptera; family Platygastridae; genus Platygaster; species Platygaster orseoliae. Next base: position 6,349 of record JAPYZL010145385.1, read on the forward strand.
GCACACTGGAAGAAGACTTTTCGAATGTCAAGAATGCTTCCGCGGTTTTACTCAGCGAACAAATTATGATAATCACGTGCGTGTGCACACCAGAGAAAAGCCCTACGAATGTAGCCAATGCGATCTCGCTTTTAAGACTGCTACCCAATTGAGACAGCACGAAATCAAAGTACACGAAATACATCTTAGCAAAAATAAGAACAGAGAATAAAATTAAGAGTTCGTTAACAACAACGTTTTTTTATTTTCGATCATATAAAGTTATGAACACGAGAAAATATTGCGACTTGTATTAATTACAGAATTTTTTTTTCAAATATATTCCAATTTTTACAAAAATTGTTATAAATTTTTTACTGTGACAAGATTTTCCGGAAGGATGTAATCTTTTGTTAAATCGCAAATAAATTGGCGATGGTAATGGTGAATTATGAACTCATGTTTTTAAAAGCTACTACATCCCTCATCGCTCCTAAAATACAATGCACAAATATTCATAACTTCTATATTTCATATATTTTATAACAATCTATAATTTATAAAGTGCTAAATATATATATTGAAGTCCGAAACCTTTTTCTCTTCATCATATGCATTTTTTATGAAAACCGTTTTTGATGATTGAAAAATTCAATGAAAGAGAATCGAATATTACTGAATTCAACGCCTGGAAAAGTGGAGATTTTTACAATGACAAAAAATTTTTCTTTGAATGAAATATATATTTTTCAAATTTTCGAGAAGTAACAAGTAAAACCTTAACAGTTTTTGAATATAAATGCATTAAATTTAAATATTTGAATATTCAGAACAAAAACAAACCTTTTTCATCTTATAAATTACTCCCTACCCCAAAATCAAAATTTTTTTTGTGTGCGCCCCTGATCAGAGATTCGATGCGAGATTTCTTAGAGAATACTCAATTTTTTATCGTCCAATTACTGCTGATGATAACTGAAACCAAACGAAAAAAAATGTACTTGTATGATTCTTAAAATAACGCAATTATGTAGATGATCGCGATGATTATTTATTTATTTATTTTCATCCATCGGAAAAATGTTGCTTTTCATTTTTCAATTTTGGCTGAAACGGTCTCTAAAATTACTAGAAGTGTATGGATGAATATTATTGTTGTAATGCGTTTTTCAGCAATTTCGTTTTTTTTTTTATTTCATGATTGTTTTTCATAAACAATTGGTTGATCAATATACAATGAATATTCGATTTTCCTCAATAGTTATGACACCATAAAATAATCAAAACATTTTTCGAAATAATTTTTTACTTTCTAATAATCTCGGATTTTTATTATTTACATGATGAACAAAATTGCAGAAGAAAATCAGACGAAATCCGAAAAAATTAATTGGAAAATAAAAAGAAACTTTTTGGATTGCAAGCTAGAATAATTACAGCTTAACATTACCTATTACAGCTTAACAAAAATTTTGCTTTGATAAATGATCAAATTTACGTATTATACTTGCTCGTTAAAAAATCAAAGCAATTTTTACCTTTCATACTTAAAATTTACAGAAAGTGAAGTCAGTAAACAATTTATAGAATTTACATTTGTTTACATTATCTCAACCAAACACCTGTAACTAGAATGTAGTTCAAGGAAAATTTTTTTCAATCTCAGACTATTGTTATTTTCGAGTTTGTCAAACTAGTTGAACTGATTTTTGATAATAATCATTTATATAATGATAATTAAAATTAAAAAAAATTAGATGAAATCTAACAAAACGTATCGACCAATTATCGAATTTACGAATTATACTTGTTCGTTAAAAAACTACAATTTTCACTGTTAATGTTTAAAATTCGCAGCAAGTACAAGTCATCGAATAGTTTCGAAAATTTCCATGTTATAACGCTCTTGAATTAAAAAGATGTAATTATTTAATCGCCGCTGATTACACGTAGATTACAGCTAACAATAAAGCAATGCCCGAAATTCGATAGTGCATAAACCGATGTCAGCGATTTCCTTTGTACTAGAATGCAATGAATAATCGGTGATTTGACAATACTGCGGAATGCAGGGATCAATGCGAGATTAACCTGAATCTGGGTATCTCTTTATCAACCTCCTCGATTTTCTATATAAATTGATTCATTTTCTCCAACACCGACAGAACCACCAAAATGTTCGTACAGTTTGCTTTGGTTTGTTGTGTTTTTGTTGCTGCTTTTGCAGGTAAGAAAACAATACATTGTTTATATAAAAACTCTAACATAAAAATCAATCTATGACATAAAAATAAATTATAAATAACATATTTCTTAATTCTTAATAGTCTGGGATCTATTTACAAAATTTTTAAAATGTAATGGAGACTAATAAATGTGTCTTTTTTTATGTAACAAAAGTAGATATCAGTTAGTTTTTGTATTCCTAAAATTTTTTTTTAAATTAAGAGCCCTACATTGGGCTGAGATTGCCGGGAGACTTGATCGATTCGAAAATCGTCGGTGGGAAACCAGCGAAGGAAAGGCAATTTCCTTACCAAGTTTCTCTACAATATGGCTATGGTTTTTCAAAAACGAGACATTTCTGTGGTAATTATATAATTTCAAGTTATTATAAAGTATAGTACGAATGAATAGTATGATAGTATAAAAAGGTTTTTAAGTTTTAGTTAAAGATTCATCTAATCATAAACAGACAACTTCAGTAGATTCTTAATTTCATTTGTTAATTTATTTAAAAGTTTCATTTATCATTCTTTGTTTAATTTAAATAAGTCAGAATATTTCAAAGTAAAAAATATGGTCCAAATGATGAAATGTAATGAAAAAATCAGTTAAAGAAATTCTATGTTATTTGGAAAATCCTCAATTTAGAAACTCGTCTTGTGAATCGACTGGAAATGGAATAAAATTGAATATTTTGTATTATAATAATGACTTTTTCATCTTCGCCATTTTTCCTTAATTTAATGATTCAAGTCATTTCTGTGGTAAATATGTCATCTTAAATTATTGTTGTCATTTTTTATCAATTATTTTTTCTTAAGCAATTACTTTAATTAGCAATTCCTCGATAATAAGAGAATTTTTTGAAAAGTTTTCGTAAAAGATTTAAATAAGGCAAAATTTTTTAATGTAATGAAAATGGTTTTAACAATAAAATTTGTTGAATTAGTGAGTTACAATAATTCAATGCAATTTTGAAAATCTTTTTCTCAAAAATTCGTCTTATAAATCGATTGAAAATCGGATAAAATTTATTATTTTGTATTTAAATAATGATTTTTACATCTTTGCCGTTTTTTATTAATTTATTGATTTGAGTCATTTCTGTGGTAAATATGTCATTTGAAATTATTGTTTTTTTTTCTCGATTTCTTGTACTACTATTGAGGATTTTTCGAAATTCCTTGATAGTAAGAAAAATGTTTGAAAAGTTTTGGTAAAAGATTTTTCTAAAATTTATAATTTAAACAAGTCAAAATTTTTGAATGCATTAAAAATGTTTTGAAAAATGGAATATATTGAATTCATGAGTTAGAATAACTTATAGTGCAATTTCGAAAATCCTCAATTCAAAAATTTTTCACGTAAATCAATTGAAATGTAGATAAAGTTGAATAATTTGTAATTCCATTAAAATTGAAAATTTGAAAATTGACTTCAGGATATGTGTGAAAATTATTTCAGTTCAGTAATAATGATTTTTGCGTCTTTGCCATTTTCCTTTTATTTAATGATTCGAGTGATTTGCGTTTTCAGGTGGTTCCATAGTCGCTGTTCGATGGGTTATGACAGCTGCTCACTGTCCAAAAGCCATTTCTAGTAGCTACAACTTCGTAGTCAAAGCTGGAAAACTGCTCATCAACCAAGTCGAAGCTCATGAACAAACCGTTAAAGTTGCCAAAAGTTACATCCATGAACGATATTCTGGGTATGAACTTACATAAATTGTTTCTTGAAAATAAAAAAAAAAATAAACCAAAGACTACATCAATGGTCTTTCAAATTGAGAAAAATCGTTTCTACAATAAAAACATGTTTTGATTTTGTTTGAATATCATGAAAGTTTACTATAAACAAATAATTATTGAAAAAATTTGGGACTATTAAAAAAAAGCATTACAAAATTCAATTTTTAATGAGTAATATGTTAAAATATTATCCAATAAAAAAGTAATTTTTTAATAATCAAAAGAACATTTATGACTTGGATTATTATTATGCTCATTACTTATTTTTTATTAATTAAAATCATTTGGAAATATTCAAAAAACATTCAAAAATTGAATTTCTATTGAATGATATGTTGAAATATTGAAAAAATACCATGTAAATCAGTTTTTAAGATAAATACTCAATGAAAAAGTTTATTTTTATAATTAAGTCAATATTTATGATTTATGATTTATGATTTAAATTATAAATATACTTATTATTTATGACTGACTAAATGAAACAATTCAGAAATATATATTTTAATATTACATTCTATTCATTGAATTATAATAAATTTTACGAATTCAGAGAGGTTGGCCCATATGATGTGGCACTTTTGCTCCTCGAGCACCCCCTGGAATTCAACGATTGGGTGCAACCGATCCAGATGCCCCAGGCCGACGTGATCCACTCTGGAATGAGCGTTTTGTCTGGATGGGGTTCCATAACCCCCAGAGCCACGATTCCCAACAACATGCAATACGCCGACCTCCCACTTTTGGATCTGCAAACCTGCAAAAATGCCTTGAACAGCATCGTGGGCCAGAGTCCCCTGCACCCCACCAATATTTGCACTGGGCCTTTGACCGGCGGAGTTTCTGCTTGTTCCGTAAGATATATGCTTATTTCACTTAACGTAACTTAACGCGTAACCTACAGTAACGTAACTTAAGACCTAACGTACCGTAACTTATCACTTAACCTTAACTTAACTTGACGTAACGTAACTTTATACTTATCACTTAACCGTAACTGCACTTTACTTACCTTAATACTTAACTTGAAGCAACGTAACTTGACACGTAATTTTCTACGTACATATAAATCAGTTTCTTTTTGATTACTCCGTATAATATATATAATACCCTTGCAGGGTGATTCTGGTGGTCCACTTGTCCAACTGAACAGCCATGGGAAACCAGAAGTCATCGGAATCGTGAGCTGGGGAATCATTCCCTGCGGCACTCGCAACGCTCCCTCAGTTTACACGCGAACGTCAGCTCACACCGAATGGATAGCATTCACTATGTCTAATTACATGGAATAATTACCTCGCAACTGCCAAACCTGTCGACTATGAAAATTAATAAAAATTACCTGCTCAATTATTTTTCGTCTATTTTTTATTTCAAACCAAGAAACTGGTAATTCCACCGTTTTAATTGAATTTTATTGACCACGACTTGAAAAACGATAACAACATTGGCATGACAAATTACTGTAACGACGTGGTTTCCGAAGAAAAGCTAAACAGGCCCATAAATATGGCCAATGTCGAATTCGTCGACGGCGAAACCCGAATAAAATATTGCGCAGTGTTTGCCACCAGAGTTCATATGTCACGGGCACCAAGGCCGAGGCTGGCCATTTTTGCGTGGGCACTTTGCAAGTCATAGATAATTGATCGGCAAACACAGGAATCCTTCGTCAATTCGAACCAACGCTTTTTCCATGTCCTACGCAGTAGATCATCCATAGTCAACGTCATAGACATTTCAGAGGAAAATAGGAAATTTCTAGGAAATTTTGGCGAGACTTGAAATAACTCATAATTTCATGAAACGTGAGCAAGGTAATTACGAAAAAATGTAGCAAATAAGAAACGATTTTCTATTTTTCGTTTGTTTCATATATAATTTCTTGTACTTGTTTTCACATAAATTCATATTATTGTAAATAATTCGCAATTGATTTATTTAATATGAATATGACTTTTATTATTATTATCATAAACATATTATTATAAAAATGATTAATTAATTATTACGATTATTACGATTATAACCTTATCATTATGAAAATGATTAATAAATTATAACGATCATATTGATAGATTAATATTAAAACAAAGTAATCATTAAAAATGATTTAAAAAAAAACTTTTAAGTACATTCAAATATTATTATCATCTAAAATCATTATAAAAATGTGTTATTATTTATAAAAATATCATTATTATTATTATGGATAAATTATTCAAGAAATCATTTTGAAATTGAATTTGAAATGAATTGATCATTGAAAAAATAACTTACAAATTTATTTTACTCTTTTAAAAGTTATCATTGATTTATGTTTTAATTGATGAAAATGTTATTATTATAAATACATTTTTCTGGGCATCGTTTGTGAATCAATATAAAAAAAAGCTTATAAAGTTAAGTTATATTATTGATAAAAAAATATTACCATACTAGTAATAATTAATAATATTTATATATTAAAATAATATTATGAGAATCATTTGTGATAGTTATTCATGAAATAAATTAATTATTACAAAAGGTTTAAGAAAAGTGTACTAGAAATTTTAAATAATTATGATGGAAATGGTTCATAAATTAATAAATTATTATTATTTAAAATTTATAAGAAAAATTGTAAATGAATTCTTGTAAATCATTAAAATATGTATTAAAAAAATGTTATTTCTTTCATATGTTTTAAAAATGATACAAAAAATGTATTTTCATACATTGAAGTAATAAATAATAATTTTTATTATAAATAATACTCAAATGATTATCAATATATCGCTGTGGGAATCATTAATTTGACTTAATAATCAATTTAATCTATCATTAAAAAAGTTCTAAGAAAATTTACTACAAATATTAAGAAATTGATATATTTTCATTGAAAAATTTTTAGAAAAATTGCCAATAATAAATTTTAAATGATTGAAATTCTTATTGTTGAAGATTAATAGTTGGTCAAATATACTGAACATGATATTAAAAAATATGTCATACACTCAAAAACATCGTACATCGTGTCATTATTATCATAGTTTTTTAGTATTTGCGATTAATGTTATAAGTATTTAAATAACTTGCTCAAAAAATGACAAGATTCACCAAAGATCAACGAGAAAAGCACTTAGGTTACTCATACTAAATAAAACTACAATTTATATGAATTTAATACAAGTTTCACAGTTTTCTTTGACAGCAACTTTACTTGAGATCAATCAAATTCATCGCACACATTTTTCTTTGCTTAATCCATTTTTATACATTCTGATTTGTAAGTATTTTTTTTATTTTGCAATACAGGAATTTAAATTGTCATCATAAAAATCAATTTTCACTGAATTACACTGTGGAAAAGAAATTGACTTTTTGAAAAAGCCAAAGAAAGTTTCACTTGCAGGATGTACTGTAAGACCTCCCAAGACAATATCCAAAAGAGTTTTTGCTCTATCACGTCACATTATTGAGTA
>JAPYZL010145421.1:0-14040 GCA_030522825.1 Platygaster orseoliae
AAAACGGTGAAATTACTTTTTCACTTACGTTCTACTGAATACGTGGGCGAAGTATCTAACGAAAGTGCGAGCGGCACCTGGGAAATCCCCCTTGTAAGCTGCCTCGTCTTTTGACGCGGTCGATCGACAATCCCTGCTTCGATCTTTGCGATCGCAGCCATCTATTATTATTGCTCTCCAAATCTGATGCAACACTTGCAATTTCACTCTTATTCCAAACAATTGAACAAGCAGTTGAAACCATCAATTGAAATCCATTTTACTCAAACAGCATTTTAAGTTGACTGTTTTTGACTGATATCTTAAAGAGTTTCAGAAATCCTTATTAAATAGTTGTTAAATTTTCAAAACTTGAATTTAAAAAAAGAAAGAAAATTTCGTAAAAATTCCAACACAACCGATAATTTTTGCGAATTCGATAATTTTTCATGTCTTTAATTTCGAATCTATAATACAATAAAAATGTCAGTAATTTTCAACGATTTTAAAATAATAAAAAATTCATAAAAGAATGAAACTTTTGAGAATCCAAAAAAACTTGGAAATTCTTTAGATTTCTGTAATCTCATTGAAATATAAATGACAATCAGTGAAAATCAACTGTTTCAGATTTAGAGAGTGGGAAATTCGTGATACAAGGATACTTTTTAACGGCGTCACGTCATGTCCTGAACTTTGGAGGTTTTGAAAAGTATTATATTCAGAATTCAAACAAGGTTAGGAAAGTTTTCGAAAAAAATGCATTCTCTGAAAACTTAAAAATGTAGCGATTTTCATAAAAAAAATTAAAACTTTAAATCGTTGTAAATTCTAATACTTTAACATCGAATTTTAGAAACTTGTACAGTGAATCATAAGATTCCAAGAAATCTACAAAAATACCGAAAAATACAACAAAATTGTATGAGTAGCATCAAATACAGAAATGTCTGAAATTCTGGAATTATATATTTTTTCAATTTTTAATCTTTGATGATCTGCTTTCGGTAATATATTTATTTATTTATTTATTTATTTATTTCAAACCCATAGCTATTCAAAATTTTTTTAATATTTCACCTAGTGTTAAATTTATCAAAAATTCGTTGAAAGTGAGTTGAGAATTCTTTCTTTCGAAATTTTCAAGTCTCAATTTGTAGAAGAAAATGTGCTCAAGTAATAAGCGACATAAATAAACGGCGGCATATTTAATTTGACGTGTATTCCTTTGAACCTCCAAAGTTGAGAAATACTTGGGTCAAGTCGTAGGAAAAAAAATGTCACGCGATCCAACACGAAATGCCCTTTATATGACTATACATCCTTGCTGACCTCGAAAGTCTGACAATCCTAACTCCACAAGTGCGAACTGAGCTTTCTTGTTACAAATTTTTTTCATCTCTGAACCTGAAACTCTGAAAATTCTCAGGACAGAAGCTGTTTCTGAGACGCAACCTCTCAACTTTTTATAACTCACTACAAAATAGTGCCTTTTTTTATCGCTATTGCTTTTTTCAATCAACTACACTGATTCTAATTTAAAACATCACTATTTTTCAGTAACGAGACCATTGATTTTCACAGCAGACAATCAGTAAATTTTCACTGTTTCAGGTGATGCAGAGTTTCGCCTTGAAAAAATTGTATATTCTTTTTCTAAGGACTTTTCAGCAAATACCAAGACTTATCTTCGTCTATAAGAATGAAAAAAAAAAAAAAAAAAAAAAAGAAAACTTCTCGTGAGTGTTGTTGAATATTTTGTGTATCCTGTATAACTTTGCTGTGGCGAATTTTCCAACTTAGCCTAGTCCTATTCTGTGATATTCTGCGACATGGACATTCTCTCAATTCGAATCAGCGAAATTTCATTGATTTTTAGGGAGTTATGGTTGTTGCAAATCGGTGTAAAATCATTATGCATCGAGCTATAGGAAAATTGAATTGATGAAATTGGCAAGTTGCGTCAATCCTTCAATTTTTATAATATCTCAAATACATCATTTGAAAAATATTCAATTTTTGGAGAAACGAAAAAAAAATGTACCTATTGTTATTTTTTTTTTTCGAAATTTTTTTATAATTCTAGAAGCCTGTTGAATATTTAAATAAAGAGGCTTTAAAAATTTTAAAAACAGAATTTTTATAGATTTACCCAGAAAAATTCATGATTCTAAAAAACTGAAAGTATTTTTTTAACAAAAATAGGAGAAACTGGCAAGCGATGCTCAATGTACTTTAACAAGTTGCAAAAACTGCGTAAATTTTTATGAAATTTTGTTCATATTATTGAACGTTCTTGCAAATAAAACTGAAGGAAAAAAGAGCGCAAATTTCAAGGAACTGATAATAAATTTTAAGTAAATAAAGGACTGAAAACAAGTTGAATGTCTATGCATCAGTAAATATTTTAAATTATGAATACGATGGAACAATAGTCGCATTAAAATTTTGTTCATACCGAATCGTTGAAAAATGTCACAGATTTAGATAAATTGAGTCGAGATTAACGAAATTTCGGATGTTTAATTTTTTCAAATCTATTATTTTTAATTATAAAAACATATCTGAAAATTGTTTCTGATTCGAATTTAGAGAAAAATGTCCATATTTCTAATAGCTTTTGGACCCTATGAAACATGAAAAAGAAAAAAAAAGAAAATAAACGAAGGCCTGTACAAAAAACAAGGAACGCCCGTCGCGAAAAAAGTCGTCTCTCCGACTGCCATTTTTTCGCTAGGGACAAATGAAATGCTCACCGATGAAAGAAACGTAAACAAAAACAAAACAAAAAAAGTTGAACAAACAAACGCACGAGTTGTTCAAATGGCTTTTGTATCTGCGATAGAGATTTATTTATCTACCAGATGTACGAATATACACAAGTTATATTATACACGTGTTAGGATGAGAATGAGGCGAGGAAACTGGCGTTTTTTATCATATCGGATTTGCAAGTTTTTTTGAAAAGACTTTGTCAAGTTTTGATTTGCGAACAAGGGATTTTTCAAGAATTAATTTTGATTTTTTCTACGTTGGAAAAGTTGTAATGGAAAGTTTGAAAAATCCGTTTCAGTTACAGAGAGAAATCCTAGTCATTGACAATTAATTTTGGATGGAAACCCAGTAAACCACGTCTCTGGCAGGCAACTGACTGCCAGCTGACGCGCTAGCTGGCAACCATGTGGCTGCCAGGGTGGCTAGTTGACGGTTTCGCCACTAGCACGCCAGTATCTGCTCCTATTAACACACAATATTCCAGGAATATACCAGGAATATTGAAAAAAATCTCCCCAGAATATGCTAATGTCCAAGTAGTTGCCCATAAGGCCAATGGTAAACGAAATATCCCAAGAATATTTTTGCAGAGTATTTTAAAATATTCTCAGAAAATATTCTTGGGATATTTCGTTTACCATTGGCATTATGGGCAACTACTTGGACATTAGCATATTCTGGGGAGATTTTTTTCAATATTCCTGGCATATTCCTAGAATATTGTGTGTTAATAGGGGCAGGCGCTGGCGTGCTAGTGGCAAAACCGTCAACTAGCCACCCTGGCAGCCACCTGGTTGCCAGCTAGCGCGCCAGCTGGCAGCCAGTTGGCTGCCGGAGACGTGGTTTACTGGGAAACAGCAGAATCGAACTGGAATCAATATAATCTTTGAAAGTTGAAATTTTCGAATAACATTTCATTAATTGAAAATCCAAATTATTCTCGCCTTGCAACTTGGTCATCGGTTAACAAGATTTCAAGATATAACTCGCCTGCTTCGAAATTATTTTTTGAGAAAAATATTCCACACTGTATTGCAATGAAAGTGATAAAAAAGGACGCTGATGTTGAAAAGCCACTTGTTCAAACCTAAATAGAAAGTTTTTTTATTCGGCTGATAATATTTTCTTATTTTATTTTTCGAAAAATTTACCAACTCGATGCCAGATTTTCCAGAAACTGACAAATATCTTGGAAATGTCAATTCATTTCATCAACAGCTATTAATAAAAAGAATCTGGAAAATTTTTAAAAAATGTGAATTTCTCTTCAAATTGGATGCAGAGATTTTTCGAAATATTATACAGCCTTTTACCAGTAATACTCGAAATCGCAAAAAAATAAAATTTATATCTCTAACGTTTTTTCAAGTTACAAAAATCTTATAAATTTTTGATTTTCTGAAGCAAACTTACAACAATCGCTAGATTCATTTCTGACACTTTCCAATCATGTAACAAAATAGCATGTCATTATTGTAAATATCATTTTCTTTTAAAATTGCAGTTATTTGAGTAAAAAAACCCTTGAACAATGCAAAAATCATGTTTGAATGCTCGAAAAAAGTTTAAACCAAGATTTAAAAATAAGCAGAAATAATTGTGAACAAGTTGTTTTTCAATGCACCGAGCCAATAATATTGTAAGATACGCAATTGTCCAAGATACACCTGAATACAGTTGATGTGGCTATCATTATTGTTAGAGAAGGACTAAAGAGTTAAGTGTCCTTAATGTTAAGAGCGACTGGCGCGTCTGATGAATCGTCTACTATGAGGCTTATCACCAGGGCAACCAAAAATACCTTATTATCCAAATTCACCATTTTTCACAATCCGACATTTTAACGGAAACGCAAAATTCACGGAGGTATTAACGATTGAAAAATTTTGAAAAATGCATTAAAATTTTTCCCTGCAAAAGGACTCGATTTCTACACTACACCGTGAAATAGTATATTTCATAACAAGTTGAGGATCGGGAGTTTTACCGTAGACGTCAAGTTGGCGGCGCAGAGCCATATGGTTAGGGTGGAAAATTGTAGGCACCTACAGTTTTCCACACTAATCCATATGGTTCTGCGTTGCCGATTTGACGTTTATGGTAAATCTGTCGATACTCAACGAGTTGTCAACTATATTTTTCACTCATATGAGTGAAGAAAATGAAATCGAGTGGAGTAAATGAAGCAACTTGAAATCGCTCAGTTACGCCATCTTTGGCAGACGTGGGAAATCGAGTTTTCCATGTTCGAGTTGTGAAAAAGTATAATGACATGATCGAAATAATATATTTTGTGGGTTTGCGATTGTTTTTTTTTTTTTTTTTATTATTAAACAGCATTTTATGATTAAATATTGTATAAAAACTGGATAATAGACTATTTTCAAACTTTGTATGAAAATTTTTAAAAATACCGAATAACATATTATGCGCTTATTTGTTAAAATATATTTTAAAATAAATTCAATAAATACTAATCTATAGCAATAAATTTTCCATCAAAATAAATTATTTGTTTCTTTTACAACGCGAAAATGATACTACTTAAAAATTAAAAATTTTGGTTCATCCTTAATAATTCCATCATTTTGACTAAAAATCATAATTATTTTATTCATTGCAAATGTTTGTAAATCATGGCAAAAAAGTCTATTTTATAGTTTATGTATAAAAAAGAATTGCAAACTCCGAAAATAGATTTTTTCGATCATGTCTTTATATTTTTGCATGGTAGTGTATTTCAAAAAATTTTCAAGTTTTAGCTTGATGGAGTAACGAATTTCGGAATTTCATATCAAGAAAGTATACCGAAAAAACATTGCGTTAATATTTTGCACGACGGTAAGAATTTCAAAGACATAATGATAAATATATTGTATATGGAAAATGGTTGAGCGTATTTTCCGTTGCCCTGCTTATCACTATAATAATAAGCATATGTGTATAGCCATTCAGCGGGACAATCCTCAATAAGTCAAGTACTAAATACCAAAAGCACGTTCGCTATGATATAAATAAATCATTAATTGACATGAATATACATATATATTATATTACGACAAATGCAATAAACAAAAAATACTCTCAAGTTGTTTTGACTTGTAGTCGTTGTGCAGCGGCTGATAATAAATATTACATTCTATCATAATACATGAAGGGAACCGACCTTTTTTGTATTATCTTACGTATCAACCTTCGAGTATGTGAAATGTATATTTTCTTACTTTTACGATTAATAGATGAATCGATCAATCCATCAATTAATAAAGCCCTAAAAAATCTGTCATCTCGCCATCATGTTCAAATTCATTCTTTTATTGATTCTTATTTCCTTTATGAAATCAATTTACTGTAAATATCATGTAAACTATATGCATGTTCACACTATGTTTGCACAATGTTTTCGCAAAAATTCATATGTGACTCGACAGTTTTTCTAGAACGGCTAAAAAAACAAAATGGTGCTTAAAAAAGAGCGGTGACGAGTTTTCGAAAAAAAGTGTGTAAAAATGCAGATTCGTAGAAGCCTATTTCAGCAACCAATGTTTACTTTTTTAAGATGATGGTGTTTGACGTCAATATGTATAGTGAACATAGAGATTAGCATAAACAAATAAAAAATGTCAGCGTCAAGGTAATGAATAATATTAATGATAAAAATATCAAAAATTAGGAAAATGCGATCAAAGCGTTTTTCCCTTTATTTCACTCAAATCGTTATTTTTCAAATGAAAATTACAAAATAGTTGCAAATGCAAGTTGGGGATTCACCAAATAAAAAAATATGCAACCTACAAGATAATACGAAATTATGAATCTTTTTAACAAGTGGTCGAGTTTTTTCAGCGAAATTTTCCTCGTGTATTATGGAAAAATACGTTTTTATTGTCGTCGTGCATTTTTTATCACAATTCGGAAAACTCTGCCACGTATATTTTTCCTGCGTACTCTCTTGTGTACGGGAAATGTGTCAAATAAATGTAACGTCTCGCGCAGAACGTTAATTAACATAGACGTTATTTTGTTACCTTTCACGAGACATGAAAATTTTATAAAATAATGGCAACATTATGAATTTTTATGTACAATTACATATACGAAAAAATATTTTCATATATACTTGCTAATTAAAACTCCAAGGCCCGATATTTAAATAAAATAAATTACCATCGACAAATGTCAATGGAAATCAATTTATGTTCAAAAGAAATGAATCATCATTCCGAATTCTCGTGCACCACGTCTAACGCTTTAGCGCGCAAGTCGATTAGTTGACTCGTACTTGCTAGGTGGCTACACCAATTTTTTTCTCGAATTATTCTAAATTTTGGTGCACTGCGTACTAAATTGCAAGTCGGTTTAGTCGGTTAGTAGGGTTAGTACACTCGTGCTCACTAGGTAGCCACACCAAATTTTTTCTGAAACGCTAATTATTTCGAAATTTTTCTGCTTACGCCTCTGGATTTTCTATCGAAATTTCTAAATTCTATCTAAATTTTCTATCGAAAAATCTCAACTCGTCAGCAACAAATTTTAATTCAGGGAAAATACACAGAAATAAACATGTTTGTAATCTTCTGTACAAAAAATTTAAGAAAAAAGTAAAAAACATTTTTCGAGTTTTTCGGTTTCATCAAAATTTTTTACTTTTTTAATGATCATTAATTGATGAATGATCATCATAAATGAATTCGAATTCATTATACTAGATATTTTGTATATTTCATGAATTTATAAAACAAATAAAATAAATATAAGTATACATATAAATATTATTAATAAATATAAAAACGAAAAAAATAGTTAACAAAAAATTAATACTACGCACCTTATTGTTTTCGACGATTGCTACGGTCGAAATGCGACCGTGTTTCGAGATGAAAGGGCTAAAAAATTCAACCTCACTTATTCACGGTTTTTTGAGATAGCCGGTGATATATTTACTATGATTTAAAATCACTGGACTCGCGATAACAATTTCTCGGGTATTGTTTCACAATTGTTCACAAGGTTCACCACTAATTCCAATTGATTCCAATGAATTCCAACGATTTACTTATGTTATGTACCTATATTGGGGTAAGCTGGGGTAAGCACAATAGTCTACATCCATCGGATCACATCGGATCATCCGATGAATCTTCCATTGACGGCCCTGAGTGCAAGTGAGACAGAGATATCTCACTCGCACTCACGGCCGTAAATGGAAAATCCATCGGATGATCCGATGGATGATCCTATTGTGCAGGCGCCTGGTATCCTACGAATAGCCTTCTACCATTCGTACTATATCCCCATTGAAACAAGGGTTACGAACACATCCGAATAGTTCCGAAGTGTTCCGAAGTACGCGAGTGTAAATAACACGCACATAACCTCACATCTTTTGTTTGGCTCTGTGTTAATATATGTTTGGCGTCAGTTCCAGTTAGTTCTAACAAAATAATAACTCGTTGATCCGATTGACATCAAGTTGCTCGTAATCGAAACCCAACAAAAAAAAATCATTCGTACGTCGCGAAGAGATACAGTTTGTTTGGAGAGTTATATTATCAAAGAAAAAATGAGTGAAAGAGTGAGGAAAACCGGCGCGGGCATTGTCTTGTGGGTGAGAGGCATGTCGGCTTTTGAGCTCGCAACCGAGCTCAAATCCAGAGGCCTCAGTCATTTTGGAGGCCTCGAAATGCTGAGACTTCGCCTCCTCAATTACGAGGTTGAACTTTTGCCGAAAAGACAAGAAGAAACACCTCCCGCGATTCATTCAAATTCGGAACCAAGGTAAGGAATTTTCCTATTGTCGCCTCCTTTTCATGAGTCGTCGCGGCCATTTTGGATTCGTACAGTTCTCGATGGGTGCGACACGACGCGACTCGCGAATTTTTTTTCCTTTAGCGTTTCGCGAGTGTACTAAAAAATGGCGTACTTTTGCGTGGGTGAACTACTGTTGGAAAACATAACCGATATTTTGAGTTACAAGTTAGGGAGAAAATTTTGAGTTTTAAGTTATGAGAAAATCCGAGTAACGTTTTGGACAATGTTTTTTGCACAATTTTCACTCATGGCAATAAAATTGTAGGATAGGAAAGTAGCAAGTCAAAATTTGTCAGGTTTTATGATAATTGCGATTTTTGAAATCAACAAACGAAATTGTTTTTTGGGTTTAATTAATTTTTTTTTTTTTTTTTTTTTCAGTATAATTACGTGTTATTACATTTTATTTATTTGTTTATGATTCGGTTTGATTAATATGAATGATTTGGATAGGAAAGTGTTCAAAATTTTTTTACATAACTTTACTTTGTTTATTTTTTATATTAAATAGAAATTTATTGAAAAAAATGTGCATAAGAATTTATCCAAAGAATAATATTTTTACAAGTTTTTCATAAGAATCAAAACTACTGGAGATATATTTCATATTTTCAACTCCATATATAAATTTTCACAAATTTGAATTTGTAATTTTCTATAAAATCTTGTAAACTCTCAGAACCAAACTTGTCAAGTCCAAAGAATGAAAAATAAAAATTTTGAAATCATTTTACAAACGCACAATCTGATAAATGCAATACTTGCAGTTCGAAACCATTCATGCCTTTGGCTCAGAAATTAGCCGAGGAAAAGCTTTCGAAAAAAAACCTGGAAATAATTCGCTCTTGGGGTTTGACTTTCGGCGGCAGGGGAAATCTTGACCCGGAAAACTTTCTTGCCAAAATTGCTCAGTTGCAAGAAGAGTATAGCAGCATCAGAGATCAAGATTTGCTGGATGCTTTGCCTTTTTTGTTGGTCGCTTCGGTGAATTTATGGTACCGACTTGAGCACTTTCGTTGGCAAACCTGGCAAGATTTTGCTACGAGTTTAAGACAGAAGAAGTAAGAAAACACGGAAATAAATACCCTACTGAAAAAATCAAAGTAGATTTCCAGGTGGAATCTATTTGGAAATCCAATTGAAAAATGGTCAGTTTTTTAATTGGGAAAGTCAATTGGACAGTCCAATTGGAAATAAAACGAGATTTTCACTTAGAAATCCAAATGGATTTCTTTTGTAGAAACCTCAATGAAATTCCAGTTGAAAATCCAGGTGGATTTCTAGATGAAAATCTAATAAGACTTTCATTTGTAAATGCAATTGTATTTCTTTTGGTGAAATCTAAATGAAATTAAAAACGATGATTTTGGTATAATTCAAAATGAAAACCCTAGAGGATTTCCAACTAGAAATGCACTTAAAGGGTCCACGGTCAAAAGGGGCTAACCCGCATTTTTTTCAAAATTGACTTTTTTGCATTTTACGAAAATTCATGACATTCCTCAAATGTAGGTATATGAAAAATTCCAGTAACCGAAAACAAATTCTCAAAATAAATTTTCCAAATCACGATTGGGGTAACCCCAGTAGTGTCCTGTGGTCAAAAGGGGCTAACCCTATACAGAGTCTTATGGAAAATCCATGTTTCACTTTGAATTTGGTTGGTTTCTTTGAAGACGAGTATTTAATTTCTCCATCAATTAGTTTCACTGGGAAACTGAGACTAGTGGCAAACTTGTTTTGGAAGAAATTTCTGGAAAAATTTTCTCACCAACCAATTTTACTGTACCAAAATGATGTACAATATATAAATTTATGTATTGTACATCATTTTTGTATAATAAGGTTAAATAATTTCAAATAATATTATCATTTTACCATGTATGAAATTTTTCAACAATACTCATTAAATGACCTGCATACTTTTCCTTGGGCCATAAAAATTTGAGCGTATGAAACAATTTTATATTTTTTACATTTATTTCTGTCGAGAATAATTTTCTTTCTGAAATTTTCAAGGTAATAATTTTTAAAAATTGTGTAAGCGAACAAAAATTTTTTCAGAGTGAAAAGTGTTCTAAAATATCAAACTTTCAAAAAAAAAAAAAAAAAATATTTGATAAAAAAACAATTCTCGAAAAAAAATTTTTAGGAAAAAGTCGTTTATGAAATAAAAATATGGAAAAACAACTACAATTTAAAAGTCATGTTCAGGGAAAGAAAAGAAAAAAATTTTTTTAATAAAACTTGTGGAAGAAAATTTCCTTGAAAAAAAATTTTCCAAAAAAATAATTCAAAGTAAAAAACGTGAAGAAAAGAATTTGAAAAAATTTCATTCAGAATAAACATAAAAATAAATAATTCTCTATATATATTAAGTAAAGTTGTTGTCTCATAATAAACCATCATAATTACATCTGTTGATAATGATTCGAACAATGTAGATAAGCATTAAAGCAGATACTAGAGATGATTCAGGTTCTCATTGTGGCTTAGCCCCTTTTGACCTTTGAGCATACATAAGGATAGCCCCCCGAGCAATTCAAACGCCCACCGATTTTACAGAAATTCAAATAATGACTTGAAAATTTGGTTATTTATATTTTCTGACCTCATCTGTCAGCAGCTTCAAGAAAATACTGACAATTATGCAAAATACTGAAATGCGGACGTTTTTTCATCCTCCTGAAAAATTTCCCAGATCGGGTTAGCCCCTTTTGACCACCGACCCTTCACTTGGATTTCCAATTGGAAAACTGACTCTGGAAATCCAATTAGATTTTTTCAGTAGGATAGTTTTATAGTATGATGAAACTGATTTTTCATCAATTCGTAATTGATTTTTCCAGGTTTTTCTATAGAGAAATAACTGGAGAAAACGAGCATCCATACACTTATAAGACCAACAAAAATAACAACAACAGCAACCATGTGAAAAACAAAATGATCAAGACCAATTGAAGATTCGATGGTGCTAAGTTTAAATTATAAGCAATCAAAATATTTTCTTGATTTCTTTTTGATTTTTTGTAGCAATAAGACATAATTCTAGGTATGAAAGGAGGAAATTTTGAATCTGAAGAATGCTTAGTTTTGAAAATTAACAGTTGTTGATAAGGCTGTGTACGAGAGATTTGCATAGGTCTTGAAACTGTATTATTTTTCAGCTTAAACTGTTGATTTCAGATTAGGTTTCAGCTGTGCTTAAAAGGCTGATTTGTGAATTTTGTGTTAATACTTGAGGGATTGTGGTGAAATATGATCATTAATCAATAATTAAATAATGGAAAGAATTTTTAATTTGGGTTCTCGCAGTAGAAAGTAGTTTAGGATTTTTCAGTTAGATATCGAAAGCAGATTTCGTAACATGGAAAATATTATTACCTATTGGAAGATGAAAAAATCAAAGTTAAAGTAATCAAAATATCAGAATATCAAATTGCAATATTGTTTTTCGAATTTGAAAAACAATTTTAAAGACTGGCTTTTGTCAAACATTTTGTAAATTTTAGTGGAAAATGAAATACTTGGATTATTTTTATCTATAAAATTGGAAATAGAAAATCTTCATTTTAAAATTCAATATTCTGGTAATTTAATGTTGCCATAGAAGCATAATTGAAATTTTTACTTTATTTTCAAAATTGTGGTATTTTTTAGTACTAAAAAATTCATATGTCAAAGAATATCGAGTTTCGGTATTTTACTTTTCAGTTTGAAATCAAAAGCAGATTTATAACTGGGAAAATTTTCGAATCTATTTGAAAATAAAAAGAATCTCTATTTCGAAGTTTTCGAGATTGAAGTTTTGATTTTCATGCTGGAATCGTGAAACCAAAACCTGTTAAAATGTTAGAATATCGAATCGCAATCTTGAAAAATTCGAAAAACAATTTTGAAGAATCTTTTTTGCCAAAAATACTGTAAATTTTAGTATAAAATGATATATTTCTGTTTTTTTGTTTTTTTTTTTTTATCAGAAACTAAAAAATCTATATTTAAAAATTTAATATTCTAGTAGTTCAATGTTGCCATGAAAGCATAATCGAAATTTTCACTTCATTTTCAGAATAGTAGTTTTTTTGGTACTCAAAAAATTCATATGTTGAGGAACATCTTATTTCTGTGTATTATTTTTCAGTTTGAAATCAAAAGCAGGTTTCGTAATTCAAAAATTTTTCGAATCTATTTAAAGATGAAAAAATTTGTTATTTCAGAGTTTCAGGAATCCGAGCTTTGATTTTCATTCTGGAATTGTGAAATTAAATTTTGTTAAAATATCAGAATATGAAATTGTAATCTTGAAAATTTCAAAAAATAATTTTGAAGAATCTCTTTTGCGAAAATTCTGTAAATTTTAGTATAAAATGAAATTCTTGTTTTCTTTTTTTTTTTTTAAATCTAAAAACTATAATTAGAAAATTGTTACTTCATTTATAAAATTGTGGTATTTTTTAGTACTCAAAAATTCATATGTTAAGAAATATCTAATTTCTGTATATTATTTTTCAGTTTAAAATAAAAAGCAGGTTTTGTAATTTAAAAACTTTTTTACTCTAGTTGAAGATGAAAAAATGTGTTGTTTCAGAGTTTCAGAAATTCGAGTTTTGATTTTCATTCTGGAATCGTGAAATTACATTCTATTAAAATATCAGGATATCGAACTGCAATCTTGAAAAATTCGAAAAACAATTTTGAAGAATCTCTTTTACCAAAAATTCTGTAAATTTAAGAATGAAATCAAGTACTTTTTTTTTATTTGAAAATTAGAAATTGGAAAATTTTTACTTTATTTTCAAAATAGCTGTATTTCTTAGTATTTAAAAATTGCATATGTTGAGTAGTTTTGAACATGTGTATCCACAACCTGAAAATAATATAAAATTCTCAAAATCGAGCTCTGGTAACTTATGTTCCTAATTCTTCTATTCTTGGCATATACAATTGTGTAATAAACATTCTACGCGGGATTCGTGAATGATTTATGTCTAACTCTTGAGTTTATGTATTCTGACCTACTTAAGTGCAAAACTTGAATAATTTGTAAAATACTTAGTTTTACTTGTTATTTAGGAAACACTGTATTGTGTATCCATCAATATTTACTTCGATCTTTTGGAGCCAAAGAAATAGTCAAAAGAAACTATTTCCAAGCTTTCGGTCTTTTTATTATTATTAGACCCTCCTCAGGGGAACTACATTTACAATAGTAACCCATTACAATCAATCATCAAATATACAAAGATCCTTCAATAATTTCAATTACTCACATGTAATCATTGAGACGCATTATTAATTCATTAAATTTTCACGTGGTTTGTCAAAAGAACTTTAACATCGTTAATCTAATATCAATATGATTTTGTCAATCAAATATGTCAATCAAATATGATTTTACAATCAGTACCTCCTGTGTAAGCGCTCGATTTGGAACTAAGAAATTTCAATTATATTACATTATTATATTGGAAATCA
>JAPYZL010145434.1:0-10133 GCA_030522825.1 Platygaster orseoliae
GTTCTACAACAAATACTTGTTGGAAAATTTTTGAAATATTTTTAAAAAATTATAAATAATATTTGCGAACATGAAAAACAGGGTGCACAGGTTTTCTATCCTAGTTTCTACCAGTTTCTACTACGCGATACCAACCTTAGGAAATTAAAAAACACCGCACTTTTTATAATTGCCTTTTTTATGTAAATTGATAATGTTTGACAACAAATACTTGTGGAAAATTTAGAAAATACACTTAAGAAATTATTAACAACATTGGCGAACATGAAAAACTAACATATACGATATTTTTATGATATTTGGAGCGTAGTATAAAACCGTTAGTATAATATTATATTTTTATCACTTTTAATATTATATTTTTATCACTTTTTATAATTGCGTATTTTATATAATTAATAATGTTCGACAACGAATACTTGTTGGAAAATTGGGAAATACATTTTAGAAATTAAAATAACATTTTCGAACATGAAAACCTAACATATACGATATTTTTATGCCATTTGGAGCGTAGTATTAAACCGTAGTATAATTATACTACGCGCCATATTTTTGTCCTACCGTAGTATAATTATACTACACCTGTGCACCCTGAGCTACACCTACATTACCTATCCCTATATGGTCTGTTGTTGCAAATTACTTGCCGTTTCTTGACAGTGCTCAAGTTCATCAGTTTTCAGTTTTCCATCTGGATTCAGTTTTTATTTCATTGCTATCGTTACTCGGATGATTTGCAGTAAAATCCCTCTTTTGTGCATTTTCTCTAAATCAGGTCACGTGGTTATAAAAAGTCGTCTTAGATTTTTCAATATTGCATCGAATAAAACGTTGGCGACAGCAGCAGCAGTTACGAAAATGAGTGCGAAAAAGGAATCTTGCGGTTCTTATCGGCTTCCAAAGAACATTGTGCCACATCATTACGATATTTCGCTGACGCCTGACTTGGTGAATTTCACATTCGACGGCAGCGAAAACGTACACATCTACGTGAGTATTTTTCATTCAGTTTTTCATTCAAACATTTAGAAAAAATGAATAAAAATTTTTAATCTTAATAATAAAAATTTTTATTAATAATAAAATCTTTTTCTACCAAAGTATTGAGTAGACTTTTTTCTTTTTTTTTTATCTGTCATGTACGTATGTGATTATTGATAACTATTGAGAAAGAGATAAAGATTGGTCATAATTATTGCGGTTTTTGGTGGAAACTGATAAAAAAAAATTTTACCTTGTAAATAATTGCACGATGTTGGATGATAAAAGAGGACATAAAAAAGTGTCTCATCAGAAAATAGTTGGATAAATACAGTTATTTTGAAATAATTTAATGCTATGGATATATAATGTTTTCCAAAAATTATATTACCTTTAATCTGTGAAAATAACTAAAATTATTGTAATTGTACAAAAACTGAAAAAGTAGGAAAAAATATTACTTCCCTAGAGATTTTGATTCTTATGAAATGTAATTTTCTGCAGAAATTCTTTGTAAATTTTTTTTATTTTTGTTTTATATAAGGTAATTGAAATAAATACATATAAAAAAATCTTGTAAAAATTTTAATTTTATAATAAGATTAGAAAATGTTTTTAAAAAATATCTAAGTTGAAACAAAATTTACAGGGCCTGAATATTTTTTTACACAAAATTTATAATTTTTTTAAAAACTGTCTCTTTTTTTAATTAAAAAAAATTTTTTTTAAGAATTTTCTAAGGTCGACTCTATAAAAAATAGAATTCTTATAAAAAATTTCTGATTCTTATAAAAATATTCATTTTTTTTTATAAGAATCGAAATCACTAGGGTGGAAATCTGTATAAAAAATACTGTTTGCTAAAGATGCAATTTCAATACTCTAAATGTTAAAATTTTCTATATTACAGCATAGAATTCTAGAAATCTATATAAATTCTAGAGATTTATGGAAATACTAAAAAATATTACCAAATTTTCTAAATTTCTTCAAATATCAAAATTCTATAAATTCTAGAGATTTGTGAACATACTAGAAAATATTATTAAATTTTCTCAATTATTTCAAATATCAGAATTCGTAAATTTTAGAGATTTTTGAAAATACCAGAAAACATTACCAAATTTTAAAAATTATTTTAAATGTAAAAATTCCATGAATTCTAGAGATTTATGAAAATACCACAAAATATTACCAAATTTTCTAAATTAAAATATCAGAATTCTATAAATTCTAGAGATTTATGAAAATACGAAAAAATATTATCAAATTTTCTAAATTATTTCAAATATCAAAATTCTATTAATTCTAGAGATTTATGAAAATACCAGAAAGTATTCCACATTTTCTCAATTATTTCAAATATCAGAATTCTATAAGTTTTAGAGATTTTTGAAAATACCAGAAAATGTTACCAAATTTTATAAATTATTCCAAATATTCAAATTTTATAAATTTTAGAGATTTATAGAAATACCAAAAAATATTACCAAATTTTCTAAATTATTTTAAATATTAATATTCTATAAATTTTAGAGATTTTTGAATATACCAGAAAATGTTACCAAATTTTATAAATTATTTTTAATATAAAAATTCCATAAATTCTGGAGATTTATGGAAATACCAAAAAATATAACCAATTTTTCTAAATTATTTCAAATATCAAAATTCTATAAATTCTAGAGATTTGTGAACATACTAGAAAATATTACTAAATTTTCTCAATTATTTCAAATATCAGAATTCGTAAATTTTAGAGATTTTGGAATATACCAGAAAATATTACCAAATTTTATAAATTATTTCGAATATAAAAATTCCATAAATTCTAGAGATTTATGAAAATATCAGAAAATATTACCAAATTTTATAAATTATGTTAAATATCAAAATTCTATAAATTGTAGAGATTTATGAAAATACTAGAAAATATTACCAAATTTTATAAATTATTTCTAATATCAGAATTCTGTAAACTCTGAAAATTTATGAAAATACGAAAAAATATTACCAAATTTTCTCAATTGAAAATATCAGAATTCCATAAATTCTAGAGATTTATAAAAATACCAGAAAATATTACCAAATTTTCTCAATTATTTCAAATGTCAGAATTCTACAAATTTTAGATATTCATAAAAATACCAAAAAATATTACCAAATTTCTAAATATATCTAAAATACAAAATATAAATACATTCTAAATATCAGAATTCTGTAAATTCTAGAGATTTATGAACATACCAGAAAATATAACCAAATTTTCTCAATTCAAATATCAGAATTCTACAAATTCTAGAGATTCATAAAAATACCAAAAAATATTACTAAATTTTCTTATAACCTAATATCAGAATTCTATAAATCAATGAAATACTTAAAATCTGTGCAAAAATTATTTTTCTTTAAATTTATTAAACTCAAAAAAAATTCAAGTTTTATGATTTCTAGAGCACTGAATTCTATAAAGCTACACAAAAATCGAGGCACATCATTCAAACACTTTTTGTTTTGTTTTATCGTGAATTTTCCACTTTGCAAACTTTGCAAAAATTTATGATTTTTTGATGCCAAACGTAACTATTGAGAAATAATAAAATTTAATAATTGGATCATTCTAAGAACTTTGAAAAGTAGCCAAAGAACTTTTCAAGTCGAAATCTAAAAAAGGTTAATGTGTTTCTTTTAAGCCCGAGTATTCTTGTTCTTCATAAAAGAAAGATAAAGCTTTAAATTACTTTAGGTCCAAGAGGCTACAAAGACAGTGCTTCTCAACGCGCTGAATTTGGACATCAGCAAAGTCACATTCACTCAAGAAAATGGCGATAAGGAATTGGTGGCTCAAGATGTTGCCCTCTGTGAAGACTCGAAAATTGCCACAATCACCTTCCCTGATCAACTACCAATCAACAAATCAGGCATTTTACACCTGGAATTTCAGGGAAAACTTAATGAAGAAATGGCTGGCTTTTACAGGAGTAAATACACTAGGTATGTGTATTTTATAAGGATAATAAAATTACTGTTATTTCTTGAATTCCAATCTCTTGTTAACATCAAATATTCGAGATGAATATTCAATGACAAAAATCGAATAAATTCATCTTGAATTATCTAGTTTATTCGTTTATGATAATAAGTATTCGTGTTTCAGTACTGATGGAGCGACAAAGTACGCTGCGGTGACTCAGTTCGAAGCTGTGGATGCGAGGAGGTGCTTCCCTTGCTGGGACGAGCCAGCTGTGAAGGCTACTTTTGATATAACCCTCACTGTGCCAGCAGGCCTCACAGCTCTTTCCAACATGGTAATTTTCATCTAAACCTACTAGGATCATAGCTGTGACACTTTTTTCCATAAAACTTAATCTCATTTAATGAAATCGAAAGTTATTGAAACTTTCGTACAAGGTTCATACTACTATACGACAGCAACTTTTCTATGAAAAATATTAACTTGTTGCTATTAACCTAAATTGTTTACTCGTGCTACGTAGCCCGTGAAAACCAAGGAAACGTTGGAAGGAGGAGCACTGGAGAAGCTGACTTACGAAACTACACCCAAGATGTCGACATACTTGGTGGCCCTCGTCGTGGGAGAGTTCGACTATGTGGAAGGAAAAAGTGAAGATGGCACCTTGGTTAGAGTGTACACTCCCTTGGGGAAGAAGGAGCAGGGAAGCTTCGCCTTGGAAGTCGCTGCCAAGGCATTGCCATATTACAACGAGTACTTTGGCATACCTTACCCGTTGCCCAAGATGGACTTGGTTGCTTTGGCGGATTTCTCGGCAGGTGCAATGGAGAACTGGGGCCTCGTGACGTACCGCGAGTCCTGTCTCCTCGTGGACCCCCAAAACACGTCCACCGCAAACAAGCAGACTGTCGTCATCTGCATCACTCATGAAATTGCCCACCAGTGGTTCGGCAACCTCGTCACCATGGAATGGTGGACTCATCTCTGGCTCAACGAAGGCTACGCGTCGTTCATGGAGTTTATGTGCACTGACAAGCTCTTCCCAAAGTACAACATCTGGATGCAGTTTGTTACTAGCTTCTTGTCAAGAGCTCAAGAATTAGACTCTTTGCGCAACACACATGCTATCGAGGTATTGTTTCGTTCATCGAAAATTCATGAAACTTGACTGTAAATGTTATTCTTGGAATGAAAAATTTGTTGGTAATAGGTGGACGTGGAGAACCCATACGAGATAGATGAAATCTTTGATGAAATCTCGTACAACAAGGGTGCGAGCGTCATTAGGATGCTGCACGCATACATAGGTGGGGAAAAGTTCCGGGAAGGCATGAAGCTTTACCTACAGAGGCACACCTATGGCAACGCCCTGACAGAGGACCTGTGGGCTACTCTGGAAGAGGCCAGTGGCAAACCTGTGACCAAGGTCATGTCCGCGTGGACGCGCCAGGCGGGTTTCCCTCTTGTCAAGGTCAAGGAGCTCCAAAAAGCCACTTCGCCATCGCAGCGTGTTCTCTCATTTTCACAGCGCCGCTTTATTCTGACCGATGGATCTTCCAATAACGAGGTGCGTTCGTTCATTTCCGAAACTTGAATGTGATGAATGTGTCTGGTAAACTCAATATTTAATAATAATTTATAGGTAGAAGATAACGCAATATGGCCAGTGCCTCTGAGTATTGCTCGCGGAGGAAGTGGGAACTTGTCAGCGTTAGCGAGCGAAACAGTGATGGAGGCCAAAGAGCAGGAGCTGGTACTGGATGGGCTGGGCGAGGGCGATTGGCTTAAAGTGAACCCGGGCGCGGTGGGTTTCTATCGCGTGCAGTACGGGCCCGAGATGCTGGCGAGGCTGGTGCCAGCTATAGAGGACCGCAGCCTCCCCACCCTCGACCGCTTCAGCCTCCTGGACGACTCCTTCGCCACGGCCAAGGCCGGCCAAGCCTCGACGGTCGAGACCCTCAAGCTCCTCAGTGCCTACCGCCACGAGGACAGTTACGCCGTCTGGACCGTTGTCGCGGGCATCATCGGCACCCTGGACACGCTCCTCGGACACCTCCCGGACGCCCACGAGCCCTTCCAGCGCTTCTGCCGCGAAATTCTCCGTGACGTTAGTCGCCGAGTCGGCTGGATCCCACCACCTTCTGGTGAGTCGCACTTGGACACGCTCCTGCGCACTGTGGTCTTAGGGAAGCTGGTCTCGTTGGAGGACCCGGAGACTCTGGCAGAGGCCAAGGACCGTTTGGAGCGACACTTATCCGGGAGCGAGCTCTTGCCAGCCGATCTCAGGAGCTTCGTGTACCGCGCGTACGTGATGAGCGGCGGCGAGGCTGCCTTCGACCGCATGGTCGAGCTCTACAAGGCGAGCGAGCTGCACGAGGAACAAGACCGAATCCTTATGGCCCTCGGCGCTGCCCCGGAGCCGCGCCTGCTCCGCCGGGCCCTGGAGTTCGCTGTCAGCGATAACGTGCGGGCCCAGGACACGGTGTACGTGCTGCCAAGCGCCTGTCGCACTCACCAGGGTCGATGCGTTGCCTGGGAGTGGGCCCAAGAAAACTGGGCCCAACTCACGAAACGCTGCAACAGCGGAGGCCTCCGCTTCCGCCTCGTGCAGTATCTCGTCGACAACTTCGCCACCGAGCAACACCTTGGCCAAGTCGAGGCTTTCTTCCAAAAACACTCGCCAGTTGGCGCTGAGCGCACCGTTAAGCAGAGCTTGGAGAAGATTCGCCTCAACGTTGCCTGGCTCAAGCGCGACCAAGCCTCCATTAAGCATTTCTTTAGCACTGCCCTTACAGATACTAATTCTATTAACTAATTGTCTCGGTCGCCCAACAATTTATTTTTCACCAAATACTTTCATTTTCTGTTTTAATAAAGTACTTTGCATTTTTTTTTAAATTGTCAATGTGTTTTCATCTCCTCCTTGCTTATTTTCTCTTTCATAACAACTGTAGGAGTCCGTCAGAGAGTTTCATGATAAGTGTTGGAATTTATACGCCAGTGACAGATTTTCCTTGCAATTATAACACTCATTTCTGTTGAGATCCATTTTTATTTCTTTTCACTACACTACCTCTTATTCAATCGCTTCGGTGACGAGAGCTTCTTCTAGAACAATTATTAAAACGTCGCAAGTTCTTTTAATGTACTTCCGAACTGTTCGCTCGTACTTTTGCAAGTGTGCATAATCCACCCGAAACCCGGTGGCCGTCGCGCACATAAAATCACACTGTCTTAACATCTAATACGGCGGCATAGTCCTCCAATGGACTGCCAAATACAAAACGAGAGACGTGCTGTCTGCTCCTGCTCAACAATAAGTATGAATGAAAGAAAGAAATCACGAAATGTAAGATGTTATGTTTTATTAAAAGATATATACATTACTTATATTATACATTTTGTAAGAAAAGATAAACAAAAGAACTCAACAAATAATATTTTTGAAATCAAATTTGCACTCATTGAAAAATCTGAAAAAAAAAATTGAGTAATTTCTTTGGAGACTCATATTTTTTAATCTATATATTTTTCAGCCAATTCATTGACATCGTCTTCGGTAACTGGATCAGTGTGAGTTTCCAACATTTCTTGATAAAAAGCGTTGTTTTTCACATTTTTTGCATCAGCAATGATAAAATTCTCAATCAAAATGTTGAGAATATTGATTTTCTGCATCAATTGTTCGAGTTTTTGCTGTAATCTGAAAATCAAAAAATGCATTATACGACACAATAAAGATGAAAATATAATTATCCTTTTTTTTTTGAAAACATGTTTAAATTTATCAGTAGTTTTTCTTACTTGACTATTTCAGAATTGGATTCCAGCAGTTCTCGTTTTTCCTTTTTTCCACGCTCCAGAAACTTATTATGTTCGCATATAGCCGTTTGGTACACATTTTGTTGAACAATGATTTCAATACTTAATTGTTCACGTTTTTTCTGAAGATCCATCAAGGCAACGTTTGCATTGACTAGCTCTTGTAACAAAACGTTTACTTCCCTATACACAAAATATCAATTATTATTTAGAAAAAATGTGCAATTTTCGAATAATGAAATTTAAAACAAAGTGACCTCAAAGAAAAGAATTTGGAAATTTTTTATTCTACTTAGACTAGCTTTTTTAGGTTAACTATGATTTTTCGTTTTCATGAGTTTTTTTCATAATATTCATTAAATTTTGAAAAATTTACAGTTTAAGTTTACAATCTAAAATGCAAAAAAGCACAATAAAAAAACAATTTTTACTTTGCATCGTCACTATCATCATTCAAAAGATTCTCAATATCTTCACTTCGAATGCACATTTGAAAAGCCGTTTTACTGATTGCATCTGAAACTGTTAAATCTTCTATTTGAGATAATAAGTGCGCTTCACTTGTCTTAGGCAATGGTCGGGCTTCTCCTATAAAAAAAAATTCAAGTGAGAGTTGATGGGGGAAGAAGAAGTTTGAAGAACAAAAAACATTGTTTTTTGTTCTTTATATATTTTGATTTGAAAATTTGAATGCCTCAATATACAATTAGAATAAATTGATTTAAAAATTTATTGTAATGATTCGCTTATATTTAATAGTTTTTTAATATATAAAGTTTTTTAATAATATTTAGTATTTTTTTAATAAAAGTGTTTATAAGATTTTTCTTGTATTTTATTGAATTATTATAAAATGCTTGTATCATAAATAGCTATATACAGAACTTAATCCTTATTATTGGAAGTTTTATAGATTGTAAGTATTTGTTTAGATTTCTCAAAAAATTGTTCTTTCGAAGAATTCAATTTTTTTATTATTTCTTCAGAACTTGTAGGATTCGAAAAGTTTTGTGGTATTTTTATAAATTTCCATGGAGAATTATATAATTCGATGCTGCAGTTTTCAAAGTTTTTTATATTTTTAACATTTTCATAGTTTTTAAATTTTGTTTATAATTTCTTAGGTTGAAACAATTTTTGTAATTTTTATTTTCAATATTATCCTTATAACCAAAAATTTACTATTAGAATCTTGCATAGAAAAAAAATTTGCTGAAGCTAAGATTAATTGAAACCAAGATTTAAAAATTTTTTTGAACTTTAAAAACATACATGAAAAAATTTGTTCTCGATTTCAATAAATATATTTTTTATAACTTTACTTATTTTATTTTTTTTTTAATATTAATAGGCGTTTATTATAATAATTCATATTTGTATTTTTTATTATAACTTTTCTTCAGTTTTATAGAAAATAGTAGTTTATTTTATTCAAATTTCAAGAGGGGTTTTAATTAATAATTTTATACTTTAATAATTATTTATTTATTTAAAAAACTAACTTTCTAATTAATAATGATCAGAACAAAAAATCGCATGAATATTTTCGTTTCTACCTCGTTAAATTTTTTGTAAACATTACCTTCCCCTATTGAAGCGCGGAGTATCATCTTTTTAACTTCCAAGTTTGCGAGCTCTTTTTGAATCTCAAAAATTTTCGCGTCGTAGTCGATTTCGTCAGAGGCAATTGCCTCTGTTTCAACATTTTCCTCCAAATTTTTTACTCCCTTTTTTTGTTCACTTTTCCCACTCATTTTCACTTTTTACCCTTTTTTTTGCAAAAAGTCTAATTGCATTATTAAAAAGCAATAATTGAGAGATTCTTTTAAAATGCAAACAGAAAACACAGTTTGTATGCAAACAAACCCAACAAACAAAAACTGTCGTTAACTCTGTCGGTAACTGTCAGTGTTCATAACTTTCCATCTTCGTTCCTTTTCTAGCGCACATAAGTCTGTCTTTTTTAGTACTACCGAGTAACGAACATTGGTAACTGTGTCGGTAAGTACGTGCGCGCACATTTGTTTAACGTTTGCATTGCACGAATCAGGAAAATAATATGAAAAATAGAAAATTTTGAACGATTACAACATTGCTAATTACACACAATTTATGAAGCACTCTCCAGCTCTCTCTTTGTTTCTCTTTTTGTCTTCCAGTAACTTTGGTTTTTTTTTCTATAGAGTTCCTAAACTGGTTAAGTTGGTTAAGTTAAATAATCTAGTAGGATTTCTACGATAAAACAAAGACAGAGTTAGTTGACGATAATTAAAAAATTGACAATGAAAATTAGAAGAAGGAAGAAGAATGTTAATAATTTGGGATCTTCTTTTTAACTTCGTTGCTAGATAAA
>JAPYZL010145460.1:0-13475 GCA_030522825.1 Platygaster orseoliae
TTCGAATAAAGTACACTTTTCGGTCCTCGGAAAGAAAAGTAAAGCCATCAATAAGAAATTCCACAGACCCAACGACACCGTTCAAAAACAGTCACTTCCATCCCTAATTTTAGGCGTGAGAAGCGTCACTTCTGTCAAAATTTTGCAAAAAGTGGATTTTGTTCCCACATTCCATGCAAAAAAAGTGGCCTTTTTTGTGGATGCATGGAAAAAAAGTCTTTCCTGTATTATTATTTTTCCATTGAAAAATTTTTAATTTATCGCCTAAAGGACTAACTTTCAAAATTTTGAATTGAAAACATTGAGAAGAACTACAAAAAGGAATACTTCAACGACATTTATATGATGAGGGAAATATATATTTTATAATAATATTAATATTCATGTACTTTGTCAATAATATATTACATATATAGTTAAATTAATCATTTCTGTAATAATAGTTTTTTTTTGTAATTCAAAGTACCATCACTAAACTTTTACTGTAGTGGAAGGACTACTATCAGGAGTTGAATATATTTTTAAGATGCCATTTTTAGGACTGTATCAAATCCACATATACTTTGTATCAATAGAGAGATTTGTTGTGATCGATTTTTTCTTTTTGTTCCGTATGATTTTACGATTAATAGTTGGGGGACTTCATAAACGTTGCAGGCTCGAAACTGAAATTGATGTCATTGCATGCTATCACGATGGGGTTAATTCAGAGCAAGGCAACGCTACTGGTAGTACTAGTGTTGATAAAATTCATATTTGCAAAACACTGCAAAACTTGACATATAATAGTTGCAGACCATCTAAAAAGTAGGCTATTAAAGTACAGTAAATAGTGTTTAAATTTTTTCAACTCATTTTCTGACCTAGGTAGGAAAAGTAAATTTCTTGCTAGCCTATGCCAAAAAAGTAAACAAGTAAACTTCGGCCTTAATACTTGACTTTTTAACCTTCATTTGCAAAGAAACATACAAACAAAAGCATCCAATTCATTCTTAGACAAAAAACACCCCGAAATCTGAATATTCGGAAAAAATTTTAATTTTTGATTGTCCATGAAATGTCTACTCTTGCTCAGCAACGAATTATTTGGACCACCTTTTATTTCGTAATTATTTTGTTAAGATGCTATAGTAGAATGTACGAATTGTATCTCAACAGAATTATCAAAAACCTTGCAATTCGTCTCGAGTCATAAGAACCAGAATATACAACTTTTTTCAACAGCTCAAAGTCGAAAAAATT
This sequence comes from Platygaster orseoliae, assembly GCA_030522825.1. NCBI lineage: Eukaryota > Metazoa > Arthropoda > Insecta > Hymenoptera > Platygastridae > Platygaster > Platygaster orseoliae. Next base: position 1,243 of record JAPYZL010145460.1, read on the forward strand.
ACATTCCTAAGGAGAAAGAATACTTGAACCTAAAAAAATAGATTTCTCAACTTTAAAAACACAGTGAGTATTTTATTCGACAGACAAAACTCCTCGAGTTCTATTATTTCATTTTGAAAAACGATATTCATCGATTGTAGGAACACACGTGCTTATGACACAACAATTTTTGCAACAAATACTTTTAGGTTATATCATAATCATTTTAATTGTTGAACTTCTGTCGCTCAAGAAAAGAGTCTTGAATTTGTTAGTCAGTGAATTATTTGTGAAAACACGGGGCTGAGGCCCTTTCATTTCCTCGCTCTTCGGCCTTCAATTGTTACCGATGGACTCTGCCCACGGTCACTCAATAGTCAATAGCGGGAGACCTGTTTATTGATCAAGCGCGAGTCGCCGATGATACATGTTCGTTGATACGTACACGCGCTCATTTCCGAGTCTCTTTGTACTATTCGTTTTGCGCTTGCTGCATCCCAGAAGAACAAATTGCAAAACAAAATCGACAGGCACAAAAAAAACTTAAGGCACATAGTACGAAACTTACAAATTTCAGCAAGAAAAACATCATGCAATTTTAAAATTCAAAAATTCCCGATAACCCTTTGAAAAGTTTAGCATCGCAGAACTCCGAAAATCCTGGATTTGTAAACTTGCGAATTCTAGAATAACATTTTAAATATTCTAAAAAAAAGTTTATGTGTTCATGTTTCTTTAGTAACAAATCTGGCGGTATAAACTCGCACATTTAAAAAAATAAAAGTCGAAACGTATTCTCAGATTTTTCAGAAAAAATCGTTGTCGATAGCACACTGAAAAAAAAAGATTTGCTGTATCAACAAATACGTGCTGTTTCAACACAACTTGACGGAAAGAGTTTTCGTTGTAGCAGTAGCTAATTTTTTTGTTCGCTCGAAAAATTTTTCTTGCTACCAGAGCACAATCATGCATAAAAATCCATTGTATAGTAATTATGCTCTGGTAATTAAAAAAATTTGTTGAGGCCACAAACAAATAAGCTACTGCTGCTAAGAAAATTCTTTCTGTCAAGTTGTGTGGAAAGAAACTATCGCATGTGATTAAATTATTATCAAATGTTTGACAATTTGAAATATAGTGATATTTATTTTCAATCAATTGAAAAATTTGCATTGCATGTGAAATTACACCTGATTGCAATTTTTTAATCGACATGAATGTATTTTTCGTTAAACAATGATTTTTTTGGCATATTGTCGTAAAATTATGGCAATGTAACCTCAATTTCTTGCTTCACAACGATTAAATTTACTAATCTGCGTATTCATGAACGTGGTTTTTCTCAGACGAAAAATTCGCGATCCCACGATTTTAGTATTTCAAGAAAATTAATTTTTTCAAGTAATTAACTGCACTTCCAATATTTTTTCACGTGCATGTTCGTCACAAAAAACAAGTGAAGCACAGTCAACCAATCAACTCACACGTTTCTAAACTGTTAACAAATCGATGTTACAAGGAAAAAAAATAGTTGTTTCACGCGGAATGCGGAGATTCAAGTGAAGTAAATGGGCGAATTATAAGTCATCATTCTTTCAATTTCATCGAAATAATCAGTAATTTTACTGTATAATATTCAATATTTAAAAAGAAACAATGAATTATTGCAATTGATATTTGGTATTATTTGAACGACCTACTAGAATAGTTCGTGGGCAGAAAATTTTTTAAAAAATTATAAATTTTCCTGACAAATACGAAATTCGGCAGCATATGTATACTGTCAATAAACGTTAAACTGTCAATAGACTAACCTCGAGAAGATTATTTGTAACCGCCGCTTATGTAATAAATACATGTTACAGTACTATAATTTTCTAAGCTAGTATGTTATTTCATTGTATTTCATGTAATTAAGTTAAAATACAGGGGACAGATTTTATTTCAGATGCCACTGGTCGAGGTGACTCTGTTTCCCCGGCGGTTCATGGGTCAATGTTGCACTTTACTCTTTAGCCTACGGGCTAACCGAGTTGACACTAGGTTCTTGCGCTCGTTAACTTTCCACATGCCGCAGAATCATAGGCGTCATTTTGCGCAAATGAAGCCGCGTCACTCGGGAAAATAGTGCGAGGGCCACGGGAAGGAGGGGGGAGGGGTGGGGGAGGGAAATAATGGTCGGCAAAGCGTAATGGCCTGGCGTGAGATATAACCGTTGCGTAATATTCGGCCTCGTTGTGCTCTGATAATACGGGGGGCCATCGCCATTGTGCGATATTGCCACAATGCGTTTGAGTTAGAGCGTGTCTAACTTTAAATATCACGATAATTAGTTGATCGTAAAAATAATGGACGATGGGATGCTTTTTTTTCGTGTCGAGATGAAAAATGAAATGTAAATCTTAAATGTACTTTTCTTAAGTATATGAACAAGTTTCCAGTTTTACACGTGACTGACGCGTGTGAAACTTCAGTAGAAAAACAATTAACTTTCAGATAGAGAAAAAATTCCAGAAAAAATTGTTTGACTTTGATAAGTAGAGATTTTTAATTTTAAAAAATATTTAATACAACAAACAAATGTATAATTTTTTTTAATGTCAGTTTTGAAAACTCTAGTGTTATACTCAAAAACAGAAAATTCTAAAATTTGTTTAATCATGCTCAATAAAAACTATATGTAATTTTCATGAAATAATGAAGTAATAGTAAACGATGACAAATATTCGCTCATTTCATAAAAATTTTTAATTATTAGACATTCTAAAAAAGCATAAAAATTCTTAATTTTCCGTTGGAAAATTTTTATTTTTTTAGTTCCTTACTAAGAGCTTCTATTTCAATACATTATTTTTCCTTAATAGTATTTACTTTTCAACAAATTCGAATATGGCTTTTGAGAAGAACTTGATAATATCGCACAATCTCGTGGAATTTGATTATGTTTGAGGAATTTCGGGGAGTCCTGAAAAATTTCTTAACAATTTTGTGATCAAAAAAGCTTTTCCGAAAACTTCAAAAATTTATCGAAAAACACGGAAAATCTCCAAAATAAATATGCTAACTATTTGTCTAATATCTGCACTTCTTTGTAATTATGCAAGCAAGTATGAAAAAATATTTGATATAATTATGTTTCGATGATGTGCATTCTCAAGCTTTTTTCTTATTTTCAATCTTTTGATTCTAATTTTGCATACCTCTATAGGTCTACAACTAAAAAAATTACGAAAACCTGGAAGATTAGTTCCTTTATCATTATCTCGAATGAACTTTGAATTTCCCAAAACTTTGTGACAATCTTTAAAACGGTCGAAAATTATGCGAAAAAATTACGATATATTTGTAGTGATTTTTAAAAATTCTGTTTCGCAAATGAGATATTTCTTGAGTTACCAATGTTTTTCAAAAAATTTTTAAAAATCAGATTACTCGTTAAACTTTGTATATTGACGTCTTTGAGCTCCAAATCGAAAAACGTTTCATAGTGCGTAGATTACTCAGTAATTAAATTTTATTTTTAAAAATTATAATTTAGTAATTTTTGCCTTAAAAAAACTGCTATAAAATTTTCGGAGTTATTTTAATGCTGAAAAATTCTAACGACTCAGTATCAAAATTTTTTGAAAACACATTTATAGATTCCTATTTTCTAATAAAGCTTTTCAACTTCTGATGTTTTTCTTGATTTTTTTTGGAAAGGAAGAAAATAAATACATTTTTTTTTCTAACAAGGTATATTGAAAATGTGCAATATGCAGCTGACGACAGACCAAAAATAATTTATCATATTTCATATCATCATTTATTGCATCATCAACTTTTCAATAAACACAATGAGATTTCAAAAAAACTGTTATGTTCCATTGACTTAGACATATTTCAAAAACAAGTGTGAATGAAAAAAAAAAAAAAAAAAAAAACAATAACTTAAATTTTATCACCGTTGACAAAAAGATTAAGAAACAAAGATAACGGAACAATGCAAAAAGCTGGATGTCGCAATAATCCATTTTGCATTATTCATATTATTGTTCAGTCAAATAACAAAAAGTTTATTTTACGTTTCGTCATTGAACATTTTCAAGCTTATGAGATAACGCGTATCGATCGTCGATTTCAATAACTTTTTCTCCATACACGAACAAATTTCGTTCAATTTCACGGAAATTTGTATACTTATTTTTCGTTGATTCGTTATCACGCCGTTTATTTCCTTTCGATGAAATATCATGCGATGTGAAAAAACACTATCTCTCATGCATTTAATTCATGGAGCTTTTTCTTTTATTTTCAGTCCGCATTTCCGTTGAATATACCCATGAATAAAAGCGTCAAATGAATAGCGTCTTTTGTGCACTAAAAATATGGAATATCAGTATTCATTTTTGTATTTTTCTGTATGATTCTCGTTGAGTTTTCAAGCTTTTTAATTACGGAAAATGTTTGATTTATCTGGATTGTTTTAAATATTATTATAATATTCTATTAGAATTAAGATCTTGTGAGCATTTTTACAATTTCGATACTTTATTATTTGACAAAATTACAGAATAATGTCAACAACAAAAAAAGTTGATGAAATTTTGTTACACGTTTAGCTCTATATTGAAAAAAAAAATTGGAATAGACATATACAACCGGAGATATAAAACGGTCAAAGTTGACATATACGCGATAAAATACTGTACATAAGTCCCGGATAAAGTCTCGCACGCGGAAACCGCGAGTGTCTGTCCTTGGCTCAGGAGCGTTCTTTTTTTATTTTCGCTTTTATCGCGCCTTCGAAAATCCCGGGCTCGCGACCTTATTCCAACTTTCTCCCTCGTCGAACTTTGCAACGCGCGATACGATCACGCGCTCTCCTTGCCAATTTTTTGTGGCCGCAACGAGTCAGGCTTGCGTCACTGTGCTCGAGAAAAAAGCAATAATGCGCGTGTGTGGCACTAAACAATGGATATCAAGGTATATTACAAATATGAAAAAATCACGTTTTCCATGTGTAAAAATAAGAAAAGGTCAAGAAAAAAATTAGTTATGAATGTTTTGAAACCAATAAACGTCATTCTTAAGAAAACATGGATTATTATTTACATAATTATTTTAAAAATGGAAATAGTGAACAATGTTATGATAGATATAATAAGAAACTCGACAAGAAATTAATAAATAGTTATCATAAAATGTATAAGATAGTTGTACAGAATGGTAAAAACGTAAAGTGAACAAAAAACTTGAAACTACATATTTGAACATTGAAGGACTCGTCAATATCAAAAATGAAAAAATATTTTTTGACCGACTGTTGATTATGAAATTGATTTTTAGCATTTTACGCTGAGGTATTGGTATAAGTACTAGTATTATTAGTATTAGTATTATTAGTATTGGTATTAATATTAGTGTTGACTGAATCAGCCGAACAAGGTTTTTTTATTATATAGAGAGACATTTTTATTCATTACTTTTCTTTCAAAAAATGCATTACTAGAAAAATTGGATCAGAAAAAAAATACATATAAGTAATTGAAAACTTTCGATGCGAATTTCAAAAATGTCTATTTACAAATAGAAAGAAATATACATATTTTTTCAACAATCCGTTTACTAACATTTGTTACATCAAAAGGAAATCGAAAAAAGAAAACAGCAGTATTCTTTATCAAATATGTACCCCAAAATTATAGACAACAACTGCGATATTAGCAATTTGATGAAAAAAAATACAATAATTCAAAATAAATAGAAAAACTAAATTTTCCAACTCGAACAATGCGGAGTGCATCCTACAAAATCAATCGAGTCATCAGGAATCGAACGTTTGTGAGGAAAACTCGGCTCGGTGCCAAATTTAATTTCCCCTAAAGCGTTTTTCGCCGCTATTTCGTTATATTGCAATATTCATCTCAAATAAATATTTATTGTACATAAATATATATTAACATATAAAACCATTCACACCTGTATAATAAAATTACGAAATTCTAAAATAACTCAAGCATCTAAAATATTTTTTCGAAGCATTTGTTTATTTACACAGAAATTAATAATTAATAGAAAACTTTTAAATATTAATATATTCAGCCGAGTTTAGGCAGAAATTTTTTTTATTAAACAATAAAATTCAACAATGTTGACGTCTAAGTATACTTTTAAGATTTTCAGAAGAATATAGCAAATATAATTCGGAAAAATGGGGAAAAAAATAAAAACAAACTTCAAAAACACTTTTTTTTCAAAAATGAATTAAATTGAGTCGATAATGTGAAAATTTCCAAAAGTTTGAATTATAATTATCCTTTCAATCATTGTAAAATTATTAAAATGACTCTTTTATTATTAAAATTCCTCCAATTCCTGTTAAGTACCTACGTTTCTCAAACTCTATACAACTGTTTAAAAAGCTCATTCAGCTCTGAAATTACTTTTTTCTGGCCATGTGTCAATAATTAATAACGCATGATAAATATTCACTACAAACATAAATAAACATATTTTCATCGACTGCAGTGAAGAGTAATATTCGCTATTATTTAAACGTTTTTCGGTACGCTCGCTGCTCGTTTATCAACAATTTCCGACACACGATATTCCCGAGGCAAAAGTAATTAAACCCTCTAGAACGCGGCGAAGGTAAATTGTCATATAATACTTCGCGAGAAATTTTGCAAAGTCTTTTTTCCGGGTTTGTGTGACAATAAGTTGCTGTCCTTATTGTTCGATATTATATCGATTTCAAAGACTTTATTTCAGAAATATCATAAGAAAATATCATAGAATTGAAAATAAAAACACAAGTTTTGGAAATTTGAGGAAAGTTTAAAAAATGAAGAGTTCCAAAAACTAAAGTATCCAAAAAAGCATTTTTGCAAGAGGTATAAACCAGTTTTAACGAAAAAGCGTTTTTTTTAAACTTAATATTGAAAAACAATGTGAAAACATTTTATCAAAAGCAGTGTCAGACGATTCCGAAAAAAACCATAACAATTCTGAATAATCTTCGAAAACTATGCAAATTCATTGACTTCAAAATAAATGGAATATATATTCATTATAAACAACTAATTACATGAATTCATAACTTGAATCATGTTTGAAAATTAATTTCCAAAATCGACTTTTTTAACAGCTTTGAAAAATGTCATTGAAAAATCCGTTGCTTAGGATACAGAGATACCAAAAAAAATTTAAACATTAAAAAATCTAAATAAATTACTACCCATATCGATTTTACTTGATACTATAAAAATACTTAGAGTTATATCTAAATATTTGCAAAAATCCGGAAATTCTTAAGTTAATCTCTTTTTTTCAAAAGCTGAACGATTTCAGATTTCAAAAAATTACATACTTAAAAAAACTAGAATTTCAAATGTTTGAAAAATCCAAATCGAATTTGCTGAATAGTTGTAGAAATCATAAAATTTTTTGTTTATTTTTAGTGTCAAAAATCACTTATAAGCTTCAAAATCACTGAATAACTGAGTGCATAATACGTTAGGAAAAAACAAACGAAAAAAAACACATAACTTTCATTACTCAAAAACGGCTCTGAAAACTTTCTAATTCTAATGTTAGTCAAAAAATTTCAACAATAAATAGAAAATAAATTCAATTTTGTAACAATACCGTCTAATTTTGAACTCAGAATAATACAAATTTCAAAACGAGGATCTTTAACGACCTTAAAAACTATACTTACTTCGAAAGTAGTTTATTATTTACTTCACTACAATGGCCGTAATTTCCTAGAATTCACACCTTGTTTATTTGAGTTTTCTCCAACGTTTTCGCACGTGAAAGTTATACCCGTAGTTTCCCAAATAATCAAAGTCCTTGGCTTGTTAGCGCTACCGGAATATTACCGAAGTTCAGGGCAATTAATGTCCCTGGAGTCGGAGCAACCAAGACAACAAGAACAACGATCATTCACTCTTTTTTCGATTCTTCAAATAAGTTAATGAGAAGAAAACAAAAAACAACTTTAATAATTTCAATTTTTTCTCTGCCAAATTAAATCAGTGCATTTCAAAATCTGGATAAAACGAAATTAACAATATTTCAGTATTAAATCTTAACATCAAAACTTTCACAATTTTAAATCGCGGCAAATCTAAAAATTATCGAACTGGAAAATAATGAAAATTAAAGTGGCAATTTTGATGCAGAAAAAATAAAATTCACGAGAGAAACATTCGAGAATGTCGAAACATTTGACTTTTAACTTCGACACTCTGCGATTTGTTCTTTCTATCTTAAAAAATTTAAAGTCCTGTGTTTGACGAAACATTTAAAAAATTTTTATTCGCTTTTTATTCTTTGTTTTCAATTTTATGTTTCTATCGTAAGCTGCTAAATTTAAAAATAATTCAAACTAAATTATGGCAAAATGAATAATTGTTGGTTCGAACACAAATTGTCATGATAAAAAAAAGTTTTACATTATGAAAAATTTCTCAACAGATCAATATTTACATTTGTTCAAAATTGTTCAAAATTGAACTAAAATTCGAATCTGAAATTCAGCTAATTCGGGGCATTTCTTTCCAGTCAACATTTAATTCATATACAAGCTAAAAAGTACAATTTTTACATTGTTACTTACTATATACTTGAGTTTCTATAGCATCATTATTGTCCATGGCTACTTTTTTTAACAAAAAGCTATTTTTCAACATGATTTATCAACACTTGCTTCTTACCGCTGGATAAATAAGTTAAATTTTCCTCGAGAACGAATTCTGAAGAACTTTCACGTCGAATGCGTTTGTCACGATACAAAACTGTCACGGACAAAAAATGAGAAGATTCATCTCTTCTACGCGAACGTGAAAGTTTTTTAGAAGCAGCAGAAAAAGCTTGCGGTTGTCTCTGGTGAATTTCACACTAACGGACGATATTAAATTTCATTTTTTGTTCAAAATTTTCCGTGGTGTTTTGTAGTGTTCATTACTTACTTATATGTTTTTTATTTTTTTTGTATCCTGCATTTGTCCGTAGTATTCTGCAGTTAAACGTATTTTTCATAATTACTAAAAAAAAAAACTATTCATAATTTTATTATTAATAATGTCACATGAACATTTCCTGACAAAAATTTGCGTTGAACACTTACACCATCCAAAACGAGTAAAAAACGAAATCGACATACGAAAACAATTTGTATAATAACAAATACGCAAACAGTTATTTATATAATGAATTTTAATAGTATTATTGGTTGTAAGTTTCAATTCATCGTTTGTTTTTTTTTCTCCATTGATTTTGGTCGTTCGTGTTTGCTATTTTCGAGCATTAATCACTTGAATACACGCGGCATTTTCGGATTGTGCAACTATAATTAGCACTTTTGTCGAATCGCAATCGCACATTTCCCAGCCGTACAATTGTAGGTCCCTCAACGGTGGTGAATAAATATTTGCCCGGCCACGATAATGCACACGTGGATTATCCAATTGGCGATATTACGTAAAATATAATTCCACCTCATTGTTTAACGTATTTTATTGTACGTTTCGTAACGTAAGCTTCGTGCCAGAAATACCTTGATCGTTTTCCCGAATCGCTGCTTATTGTTTCGTAATGTTTTTTGACATTCTTCCTTTATGTTTGTGCAAATTTCGGAAGTAAATACACGCAATTCATACCATTACATCATAAATATAAATATTTTAACATCATAAGAAGCCTCTTATGATTTCTGTAATTAAATCTATTTTTTTTTATAGTTCGACATTTTTTGTAATTCTTTGTTTCCCGGAGCTTTTGTAATTTTCTCGCCAAGTATTTCATAGTTCACTGCATTTCTGTAGCGATTCGTAATTTTCTGCATTAATTTTTTTTTTTTTTTTTTTATTGTATATTCATGTTTGTAGTTTCATGGTTTTCTCAAATTTTTCTGTAAATATATATTTTTTTTTAATTTCTTTATGACTTACAAAAGTTCGATGTATTGATGTTTTTTCAATAATTTTATGAACTCCATCAGAATCGAAATGGAAACTCAAAGTATTTTGTTCAAAGCTCAAAATTTACACAATCAAAATTAAAACTTGCCTATATTTAGAATTCACACATTTGAAATATACGATGTAACACAATTGTTGAGTTTAATTTGGATTAAAAAATTTTTAATCTAAATTCATAACAATGTTAATTTAAAAATGAGAGGATTAGTATTTTAAAGGTAAATTCAATTGCAGAATCTTATAACTTTAGATTAAAAAATTTCTTTTATATCATTCGCTAAAAAATTTCCATTATTTTTGCAATTTCACAAAGATTCTAATTCTTATTGACAATTTTTCTGCTGCTTGGAAGTGAAAAGAAAATATCAGACAATTTAATTTGAATCAGTGAGAAATTTTCACATTTTTCGATTTTTTTTTTTCAAGAAAAGTTGATAATAATTTTATTGCAATAAATACTTTTTATTGTCGTAACAAACTTCTGCACTCAAAAATATAAGGGATTGAAGTAATAGCGTATTATCTGAAAGTTCATATTCTAAAACAACAATATAATATTGTTTTAAAACTATAGCAACCGTTAAAAAAACCAGATAAACTTACGATTGGCATAAAAAATTTACAGAATGTAATTTCACAATGTAAAAATTTATAGCTTCAGAACTAGAATCATGAAGTGTCAAAATGCATCATTTCATTGAAAATGAAACGATAATAGTTATTTCAAATTAAGGAACTCGTATAGCTTATAAATAAACAATTAAAATCTTGGAATAATCTAGAATTTTTACACTCTAACACGTAAATATATACATTCAAAAATTAAAAAATCTCAATCAGCCGATTTTCCATAATTCATCAAATGTTCAAGATCTATTCTTTCAAGTTAATTGGGAAGTTGCATTAATTTTTTTTTTTTTTTGCTGATAATGTTAGTTAATCAAAAAATATCAGACACGTGTTTTTTTGTCATATCTCAAAAGTTGATGCAAACACATCGTTTTAAAAAGTCCAACAAAGTGACGTCATTTGCATGCTCAGTATATCTATGTATACAAAATTTAAAATTCACATATCTTTTAAAATAATCATTTTTCAAAAAAACGAAAAAACGCGTATCGATTTTTTTTGAAAATTTGATTTTTTTTCCATGCAACTTCCCAATTATCGAAAAGATGTTAAACTCGAAAACAGATAATACAAACATAATATAACTTTTCCCAACCCTCAAACATAACAAGTACATTTTATTTTTCAATCAAAAATATTTGTTCATGTAATACACTAAAGTAATTCGTAATTAATCATATTACTTTATCAAGACGATGAAAAATTGTCAACAACACATTTCCTTTATTTTTCATCACTTATGCCAAGTGGAAATGAAAGAAATAGAGGAAGGTCGATGGGTGAGGAACGTAAAGAAAGAGAGATTGAAGACTCTCCGCATGCTGTGTGTCGTGGGTGGGGGAGGGGAGGTTATGGGGAAGAGGAAAAGAACGAAGGGGCAAAGGAATAGTAGTTTGACCAGTCCGGAATTCCCTGCTCCGATGCTCTTTCCTCCAAGACTTCTTATGTGCGAATCTCGCCGGGCTGGCGAGTAGAAAACGACAAACTCTTCCACGCTTTTGCAACGGGAAACTACTCATTTTACTACTGCAGCTAAAATTTGTGCGTTTCAAGTTAAACAAAGTATCGTGCCAAAAATTCACAAAATTACACAGAAGTATGTATTGCATTTGAAATGAATTCAAGCAAATGTGATAAACTAGTGTCTACTGTTACATCAAAAAAATAGTATCATGTTACTGCAACTGTATTTATTTGTTAATAACTTGTAGTTTATTTATTACTGCATCAGAAAAAACATAATTTATTCTGTAAATTTCATAACACCAATAATCAGCAATGGCTTTTTATGTACAGTTCATAAAAATTTCAACATATTTTACTATGATATTCAAACTTAATTTAATTTAGAATATACCAAAATACGAAAAACTGTAGAAAGAACCAAACTCTAATGAACTTTCACGGCTATTAAAAACATTAATCTTTAATTGTTGTATTCTGTATCTTAAGTAACTCATTTTTAGGATAATACCATAAATACTCTCCCCACTTTACTATGGCACTCGCTAAAATTCCTGATTGCAATTGCCCGGATGCTATCAATCACGTATAAGTGTATCTACAGTGTGTCCCAAATTCATAGGGGCACCCAGTTTTTTAGTCAAATTTTTAATGTTTTTCAACCAAACAAATCTTAATTTGCACAAGCTATTT